>VDFB02386401.1:23324-49492 GCA_007258455.2 Sequoia sempervirens | reverse complement strand
TAGAGAACATTTTGGACTCCAAGTTCCTTTTCTTCAAAAGTTTAATGTTTTGGAATTATATGATAATTTTTTTTATATTGGAATTAGAAAAATTAAGCAATAGAATATTATTTATAGTATTATAAAATTCAATATCATAGTTGGTATAAAAGAAAATTATAATAAGTAAAATAGGTATAGTTTCTTAAATTTAAAAAATCAAGTATAAAAGAATATTCTAAATTTGCTATTGCATATAAAAGTAAGTTTCTAAATTAATATACATTGATTTATTTATTTATTTTAAATTATTTGATGTTATTGTAATTTTTTGATAATAATAGAATAAAATAAAACTATAAAAAAAGAAAGACAATTTTCTTCTAAAATAATGTATTTAAAATTAGAATATTAAATAAAAATAAAATATCATAAATTTACTATTATAGATAAAAAAAACTAAAAATATTCAATATTCATAAAAATTTGAAAACATTTCAAAAAAAATCATTCATATTTTATTTTATTCAAAATGTATATAATTAAAGAAATATTTTTATTAAAAATAATATATAATTAAATAATTTAAGGCTTTACTCAATATTTTATTGTACAAAAATATAGCAACTTAAATATAAGCTTAATATAATATCAAGGTTTTTTTCATAATAAGTGCACATCTAAAATCTATCTTTAAACATGTAACACCTCCATTTTGGATGTTTGGATCGGGCAAGAGCTTTGTAATGTTTTGCCTTTTTATGCCGTGGACTTTGGAGCTTGGTTACTTTGATCGCGAATTGTTAAAATGATGTGAATGCTATATTTTAATGTGATGTTATTTTATTTTGATGTTATCTTTATTGCATGCTTTGGATTAGCTTAGCAAATAAATGATTTAACGATGTTTTATGTTGTTGATCATATCATTGATGTTAGAATTGTCAGTTAGTAATTTTGTATTGGTGAAGGGGACGAGATTGTATCACTCGCTTGCGAGTGCCCTACGATTCTAATATTTCCTCTTCATGGTGTGTTTTGATAAATATTATATCATATATATGCATGTTCAATATACTCTTTGTTCACAGGTTGACAGGTACAGGGCATTGACTCCACCTGATTTCACAGGTT
Source organism: Sequoia sempervirens (assembly GCA_007258455.2). Taxonomy (NCBI): domain Eukaryota; kingdom Viridiplantae; phylum Streptophyta; class Pinopsida; order Cupressales; family Cupressaceae; genus Sequoia; species Sequoia sempervirens. The sequence continues at coordinate 48,379 of VDFB02386401.1, read as the reverse complement.
TGAGCGTGTCCATTGACCAACGGTAATCGATTGGGAGATAGTAGCTAGGTGTTATGTGCCAAGTCGTCACCCTAGTCATAGTTTGTCGTCAGGTTTAGCGGTTTTGATTTGGTTCTTTCCTCCTTGGTTAACTATTTCATTTCATATTTTAAAGGCTATTAAATGGTGGGTATGGTTAAAATGATGATTTAACATATCTAGTTTCAAGGTTGAAATGTTATTTATTTCATGGATTAATTTGATTTAATTAATAAAATAATTTTTAGTTTATTGATTAACTAGGTAAATGGTGATAAATTAAATGAAATAGTTGTTTTGCCATTATTGTATATTAAGATTCAAATTTAAAATGAATATGGAAATCATGTTGGATATTTAAAGTTAAATTAAAATAAAAATAAAAATGTGTTTTAAATTTCACTTTTGAAATTTTGGATAAAATAAATTCTTTGCAAACTTTGAAACTCTTTTGTTTAAATGAAATTTTGAAAAATGCATGAAATATCATTTTGAAAGTAAAATTGTTTTAAAATTTTAAAAATGGAAATATCCTCCAAATGTTCAATAAATTTAGTGGGTGGGATATTTTTAGGGGTTTGACCAAATTTGGGGAAAAACTCTTTGTAAGGAAAATGGAATTTCATTTTAGTTTTAATTTGGAAATTGTGGAAGAAAAAAGAGGAGCAAGGATTTGCATTTGGCTCTAGAAATTTTGAAGAAGCAAGGGGATTTTTGGTTGAGCTGAAATCATAATAGGGATGAAAATCTCCATTGTCAAATTTTAAATCTTGGGGAGAAAACACCAAGTTCTTCTATGATTTTTGTTTCATTTTGAAATAAGTTTCAAATCTTTGTTTTGCTATTTGAAAATCCTTAAAATGTTGTTTAAATTTAATGCAAACCCATGTGAAATTGTTTCAATACTTGCAACTTTTGTTGAAATGATGGGATAGAAAACAAAGCAAGATTCAAACGATGGAAAAGTAGAAGTTGCACCAAAGAATTCTATTATGAATTGGAAATTAAGAAATTTGCAAATTTGTGCTTGGCTGTGCATTTTATTTTGGAGAAAACTTCCATAACTTCACTATTAATCAATGTAAATGTGTGTGTGTATGTGTGTGTGTTTAGAGTTTCAATCTAGAATTCTTTTTTTTTGTTTGCTTTCAAGATTTTACCTAGATGATTATTTTGTTTTGTTTTATGTTGGAGAAAACCCAAAAAATAGAGTTTTTCTTCTTGCTCTATTTTTTTTGAGTTTTGGGTTTGATTATTTAAATAAAAATATAGTTTTGTTTTTTTTTTTATTGTGTGGAGGTGGGGCGCTATCCCACAGCCGCCCATAGGGGCAACTGTGAAGGCAGCGTTGTTGCCTTCACAGGCAGTTGCGCTGCCTTCCTAGCAGTCCCTGTGGGAAGCTGTGTGCCTTTCCTTTTAGGTTCATTCTTTTTTTATTCTTATTTAAATTTTATTTAAATTCATTTTTTTATTATTTATTATCATTAATTTATATTATATACATTTTATAATATATATGTATTATCTATTATAATATATTAACATATTATAATTATATAATGGGTATATATTATATATATAATATCTTTTAATTTGAATAAATAATTTATTTTATTATTTAAAAAAGTAATATATGTATGTGTAACACCCCTCCATTTCAGATGTTTGGATTGGGAGTGGTTTCTTTGTAATGCTTTGTTTTGTTTATGCTTTGACTTTGGAACTTGGTTACTTTTGATCGCAATTGTTAAACGATGTGAATGTTATATTTTGATGTGATGTTATTTTACTCTGATGTTATCCTTATGGCATGATTTGGACTAGCTTAACAAATATTTTATTTAATGATGTTTTATGCTATTGATCATACCATTGATGTTATAAGCATCAGTTAGTAATTGTGTATTGGTGAAGGGGACAAGATTGTATCACTCGCTTGTGAGTGCCCTACACTCAGATTTCTCTCAGCCTGTGTTTTTAATCAAGTATATATATGCATGTTCTCATCTATTCTGCCCACAGTTAATGCAATGACATCGACCAACGGGTTCATGTGTTCTCAAAGATGTCCATTGACCAATCCAATCAATAGAGATAGCAGCCAGTCTTTTCACGTAAGTCGCCAAATTCTAGTCATAGTGTATCGTTGGGTTACTCGTTTTTAATTTGGTCCATTTCACCTTGAGTATTTATTTAATTTCAAATTATAAAGGTTATTAAATGTCTTGCATAGTTAAATTGACAATTAAATGTATCTAGTTGAAAAGTTGAATCGTTATTTATTTTATTGATTAATTTGATTTAATTAATAAAATTAGATTGAGTTTATTGATTAATTAAATTAATGGTGATATATTAAATGAGATACTTCTTTCAACATTATTTTATATTAAGCTTTAATTAAAATAAAATGAAGAAATCATGTTTGGGTAGTTAGAGTTAAATTAAAATAAATAAATAAATAAAATGAAAAATGTGTTTTTAATTCTCACTTTGAAAAATTGTTTTATACAAAATTAAATTATTTCAAAAAAGATTCATTCCTTTATTTCCCCAGCCACCTCTTTAAAATGCATGAGATTTGAATCCAGAAATGGGCACTCTGTTTTAAATTTAAAATTGAAATATCCCAAATTTTGGTGCAAAATAAATTTAGTGGTTGGGGATATTTTAGGGGTTTGACCAAATTTGGGGAAAGCTCTATTTTATCATTTTCCATTTTTCATATTTTGGGGGGTTTTTTATTTTTGGTGGAGAGTTTTGGATGTGGCTACATTTGGATTTGGAGAAGAGATTGGAACCACCATTGTTGAAGGCTTCAAACATGGGGAGAAAACACCAGGTTCATCCTTTGCTTTCTTCTAATTTCTTGTTTCCTTTTGAAAGAGCTTTAAATCTGGAAATACTATTTTAGATTCAACAAAAATCCATGAGAAATGGTTTCAAAACTTGCAAATATTTTAGCTTAGAAAAGAAAAAACAAAAACAAAAACTTACACAATGAAAATAGGAAGAAAACCCAAAATAAAATGTCCATTTCAAAATGAAATTTTAAACCCTAAGTTGTGTTTGAACAAATTTATTTCTGTTCTTGCAAATTTATTGTTCATTTTCCCAATTTTAGGCTGGAAATGAAAATGAAAATTTTGGGTATATACATTTATTATAAATATATAGTTATAGTTTTTAATTTTATATCTCCCTTGTTGTTTTAATAGTTCTGGGAAAATTCTGGGTTTTTAAATAAAACACAAAGGAAACTTTATTCTGGCCCTATAATTTTTCCATTTTGAGAAAAGTGTTGAAAATAAAATAATTTATTTTTTATTTAGGGTTGTGGAGGGGAGGGCCGAAGCCCTGCACCCCCCACGCACCTATGAGGGAGGCGTTGCTCCCACGCCGCACCCACCCCCCCACGGGAGGCATTGTGCCGAAGCAGCATTGCTGCCCATAGGCAGTGACGCTACCCACACAGTACCACCCATACAGGGGAAGCTGCGTGGCAGCCTGGCCCTTCCCCATATGGGAGGGGCCTGCACCCAACAATTAGGGCGTTGGGTTTGTTTTAAAATTAAAATTTAATTTTGTTATTTTATATATTTATTATTTAATATTATTTTAATATTTAAATAATATTTACTTAAATAATAATTTATTTATTTATATTATATATATACTTATGTATATATATCATATGCATTTTATGTGTATATGTATATATATATAATGTATATATGTATATTTTATATATTTTTAAATAGATTAATTAGTTAAGTTAAACTATTTATATCAATGAGTTTTAGATATTTAAATATATATACATTAAATATATACTTTTAAGTATATGTGTTTGGAATATATTTGTAATCAAGTATAGATAAAACTTAGTTGATTAATTATTCAAAGTTGAAATAATGAGTGATTTATTTTAATCAGATGGTTTTATTTATTAAAATGTTTTGATTATGGAATATAATTGTGAAACTTAGAGTTAATGATTGATTTATTTTTAATCAGATGATTTTATTTATTAAGATGTTTTGATTATGGAATATAATTATAAAACTTAGAGTAGATGATTGTTTTTTTTTAATACTTCAATGTCGTGAAATGAATTTGGTGAATTTGATTGGATAAATGTAAGTAATGAAAACTGAGATTGACTGGATTGAAGAAATCCTAACTTTAGCTTATTTAATTGCTTGAAGTACTTTTAGTGTTGAATTGTTCTTTCTCGAGGTTCATGAAAATAGAGTTAATGTTTAAAATTCTTCCAGATAGGGGTTCGTTTATTGGTATGAGTTGTCGTTATGTTGTCAACCTCTGTTTTTCCTTGGGAAGTGTGTATAGTGGCATTTTGTGGTCTTACCTAGTTTTCACAAATGGGGATGGATTGTGCCTCCTTTGGATGAGGAGTGGGTTATGAGTTTTGTGTCTCCTTTGGATTAGGAGTGGAGTATGTGTTTAGTTCCTCTAGTGCTTGGAGAGGGTTTTGACCTTTGTTGCCTCTAGTGTTTGGAGAGGGATTTGACCTTGGTAACCTCCAACGTTTGGAGAGGATTTTGTACTTTTTTTTCCTCCTGTGTTTGGAGTGAGTTTCCTTTATTTGTTGCCTCCTTGGTTTGGAGAGGTTGTCTTATCCAGTTACACATTGGTTTGTGGTCTTGGTACCATATGTGTTGTCGATAGGAGAGTGGCTCTATGTGGGGTTCTGGCACACAGAGGGGCGCGAGGGTAACTCACTTAGGGTTTAAGTGATAACTTATAAAGAACTAATGAAAAACTCTCAAACTAATTAAGATAATTAATGCCTCTCTCATAACTCATTCACTTTTAAGGTTTGAGATGAGACGAGAAGCGCAATTGGTATGAGGGTCTGATGACTGGTAGAGTTAAGCCTGTATAGCCCAAGATGTGTGTTTGATTGCCTTAGATAGTTGAGCTAGGGTAACTCATAGCAATTGTCATGTGACACTCTCTATGTCAACTAGATGTCAATTTTTGTACAATGTAAATAATTATTGTTCTCTAGAAGCATTGTAATCACTGTGTTAAGTGATAATGTAATAACCCTCCTAGTTGCTAGTTGGACTCAGTAGTGTTATGTTTTGTTTTGATGCTCAGATACTATGATGATACTGTTATTGTTTGATGTGGTTAGTCAGATACTATGATGATACTATTATTGTTTGATAAGGAGCAGTTAGATGCGATGATGTTGTTATTTCATTTCGACATGATTACTTTATATGACATTAAGTGGTTGATTATATCAAATGATTCTTCAAATTATGATATATGTTGGATTTAATTCTAATATGCTATATGATTGTTAGTTGTGGGAAATGTAATTCATTGATTATGTTATAATTGTTAGAATGGGGTGACAAAGGATAACACATAGCATCACTGGTTTACAGTGCCCCCGCTATGTTTACCCTTCACAATGCAGACTTTGATTTAATGCTTTGATATATGTATTAAGGCATGCTGTACAACTTTCTGCTAGGCGCAGGATCAAGTAGTGTAATAAGTCTCGATTCCACCTGCTTCGGCAGGACAGGGCGAGCACCAAATAACCCAACGGATAAATGTTGATATAGAGGTGACGATGAAGTCCTCCCGTTCCATGATGTCAGGTCGTCTCATTTGTTTGGTATAGTTATTTTTGTGTAATCGTCGTCATTGTGTGTCATGTTATGTGTTTTGTCTTATTTTTATTTATGTGGGCATTTATAGTTTTGTTTTAGCTTAATGATTGAAATAAATTATTTATTTTAATGTTGAATTATATGGTATTTAAATATTTAAATAATTTAATTATTTTTGAAAATCATACATTGTAATTAAATAATAATTAAATATTAAATATGGTTTAATTATTTTAATTAGTTAAATTGGTGGTAGATAATTATAAGAATAATTTAATTAAAATAAATATGTAATGTGAGGTGCAAGAAAAGTTGCAAAACAGGAATTAAAGCAATAAAACAAATAAAAGAACAAAAAGACAGTGGGAGCCAATAGGAATTGAGAGTTGAAAAAAAAAAAAAAAAAAAACTAGTTTTAAAAAGAATTGATTTTCTTTTAATTGGGGATTTTTGGAGAGTTTTGGAGGAATGGGAAATATATTTTATTGAATTATGAATTTTTTAGAGGTTCACACACACAGACAAAAGATCAAAAAAGATGAAGTTGCTCAAGTCATTGTGGAGTTCGTTCTGGACTAAGGATTGGAATCGGATTCGAGGGCATCAGAGTCAAGTAGGCATCTTCAAATTTTCATTGGACTCCAGGTTCCTCTCGTAGTATTCTTCTCGTACCCTTTCTTTTATCTGTCTGCTTCAAAAAAGAAAAATATGTTTTATTTAAAATGATTTTTGTGATTATAGAAAACTTCTGTTGAAAATTGAAAACTAGGGCAAATTATTAGACTAGAAATCTAGAAAATATCATTATTGTACTGTTTCTCAATTTGTCAAAAACAAAACAAAACCATACCTTCTGAAATATGCACAAAATAAAAAAATTATTTTTCTTAAGAAAAATGATTTCTTGTTGAAAATTATAAAATTGAAGGTTGTAGATATATATTCTTTTTAAGTCTGGTTAAATATATTCGTTGCTCTATGTTGTTCTGTTATTCCCTGATTTAAATTTATCTCTGTACTTTTACTCTATTTATTTAAATAAATAAATAAACAAATATATATATATATTCATTTATTCTGGTAGTATTATAGTGCTTGCGTCGGTCGTATGTCATTTATTTTTTTATGGGATGTGAAACGAAGTTTTAATTTCTGTTTGCGAATTTGAAATTCACGTATTTTCAAAATAAAAAATTTGCATGTTGGAAATCAAAATTTCTAAGCAAATAAAAGTTTGATTTTATTTTGTGGAGGGGGGGAAAGGTTCGTACCTTTCCCCTGCCCCCCTTCCTTGTAGTGGGGACCTACCAGTTAAATACGGATCATGTTTTGGCATCTCAGAGGATCATATTAGTTAGTCACTTATAAATTCCTCCTGTACCTGAGGTCGGCCAAGCCAAAGAATGGTTTTAAATTAAAAATTGTTTTTGTTTTATTTTATTTTATTGTTTTTTTTTGTTCATTGTGTATGAATTTTGGCATTGGGCCGATTTCTATTAATTCAATTTTTTTTAATGGTTTTTAATTATATATATATATATTATAATATTAATCTGTGTGCTATATATATGTGTATTTGCCAGTAGGGGTATTTGTTCAGAATATTGTGGGTTTGGGTAAAATCAGTTAATTACAATAAAGTGGAATGATTAGTATAAACAATTAAAGATATTTATATATATTTAAATGATAGATGTATTGTATTTTATTTCAATCAGGTTATTTGATAACATATATATTAAAGGAATTCTGATTGTTTAAATTTTAAATTAATTTGTTATATGGTAAGAATATAAGTGTATATTTGGAATTAAATACTCAATGTGGTTATTATTTAAGAGATTGTGATATATTTTAAAATGACACTGTTTCTGATCGTTTGGATAAACAATTTGCTATACAAGAATTGAACTTTAACCGTGATTGTAGACCTTGTGGAGTTAATTGTTTTCGGTTACATAGTCGAGAGTGGAATCAAACGTAGTGGGGCAACCTGGTAAATGTTATCTGAATTTCTTTTCATGTTGTAGTTTTCTTTGTTCAATATTGTCGATGTGGGAACCGTATTGGTCTGTGAAAGTTTTGTTCCAGAGGCTTGTGATTTGAAGTGTTATTTATCTTTGTTTCTGCTTTTAAGCGTTATTGGTGTTTTGTTAGGAAGGGTTGGATGGGTTTGCAAGTCTTTTGATTATGTGCAGTTGCGAGATGGTTAATGCCTTATGTATTCAATCTTGGTTTTAAGATTTATATGTGTTGGTTCAACCCTTGCCTGCTTTGAGATATGTTAGGGGTCAGAGGAGGGAGAGTGGCTCTTCATGGGCGCCGGCGCCTCAGATGAGGAAGGGCCAAGATAACCCACGAAAGAGTAGTAAACAAGTGATAACCTAAACAATAGATTTAGGGGGTTGGGTAGTTTAAAAACATAAGATAATAAAACATTGGATTCCTCGGCTATGCATTAGGGCTACCTTAGACTAGTGATAGACTAAGAAGGCCGTGGTTGGCATAGTCATAGTCTTGTCTTCACGAGAGACTGTTGGCTCCGCATCAGCTACCCTATGGTGCCGGCGCCTCAGTTAGGAGGAAGGGCCAGGAGATCCATAGATGGGTGCCGGTGCCTCAGTCGGAGGAAGGGCCAGGAGAATCCCATGAGAGCGATGCGATGACACTCTCCACTTGACACCCTTGTTGCTTTGTGTTGTTTCCTCTGGATGCTATCTCTTTATGATGTTTCTTTGAATTCTTGTGGTTTTATCTCACGATTGTTAAGTGATAGTACTTCATGTTATTGTGATGAGTTTCTTGGTTTTAACTTGTTATGTGATTTGAGTACGTTGATGGTTGTGCGTTGCATATTTGAGTTGTACTTGTTTTGTTTCATAATGTGGTTGAGTCAGTTTGACATTCATGGTCGAGTTCACTTCCTCGTCACCTCTGAGCACGGGGGGTGAGTTACTTTGTAATTCACATGGTTGGGTGGAACGTGCTCCGCACCCGTTGGGTTCCCCATCAACGTCTTGTCTTCTCAGCTTTCCGGTGAGGTTGTACCAGTGATCAGTTGTATTTCATATTTCAATATACTTGTATCAATTCCCATGTTGTGAAATTCAATGTAATTCAGGTATCAAAGAAAATTGTAATGAAATGTTATATCAATGATGTAATAGTTAGGCTCTTTTGTAACTCTATTAAGAGATTTATCATGGATGTAATTATGCGATGTTTATTGTGCTCGCATCATGATTTTCAAATGTATCATTGTATATGGTTATCATAAATTAAATGGTTATGTTATATTCTTTATCTTTATTCTGTTTAGTTGTTGCGATGTAACCTTGCGTGCCCTAGAGAACCAAGTGTATTAATGCTATGTGTTATGCTATGTGGTTATGGTTTAAAGATATTGTATGTTTACTTTTATTATTTAAAAAAAAAAAATTATTCGCATTATGTGTGTTCTCTGGGGTTTGCACGACGGGCGTTACAACTTGGTATCAGAGCCAAGGTTGCAAACGCTAGGGTCTTTGGGTAGTGTAGTCCATTAGGTAACCGTTTGTGCTACTCTTGAGATCATGTTGTACTTTATCTTGTGGTGCAGAACTATGCCTCGAGGTAGAGGACGTGGCCGTACAAGAGGCCGTGGTGCTGGATGTGGAGCAAACCGGCAAAGTCCCTTAGTTCCTAGTTCCCATGGCTCTGAGCATGAGGAACAGCAGAGTCTTCATAGCGTTCCATCAGGAGGCCAGAATCTAGCACAGCTAAGTCTAGATGGTCAGTTACAGCATATACTTGGAGAGATCCTTGACCGATTAGGACCCAGGCCAGATGACGTGCACCAGGTGGAGAGGGAGAGAGAGAGGTCTCCGAGGCATAGGGATACTGATGTGGTTCCAGATGCAGTCATAGCAGGCCATATGAGAGATCTGATGAGGGAACACCCTCCTACTTTTGATGGTTCGGGAGGAGGTCTTGAGGCTGAGACCTGGTTAATTGACTTAGACCGTTGCTTCACCATGCACCCCTACGGTAGCAATACCAAGGCATGGTGCGCAGTTATGCACTTGCGAGGCTTCGCGTCTACTTGGTGGTGCCTTAAGGAATAGAAACTACATCTTGATCTCAGTATGGTTACTTGGGGGTTGTTCCTAGATAGGTTCAGAGCTCGTTTCCTCTCAGATCACTAGAGGCAACGCAGGGCTGACGAGTTTCACGATCTCAAGCAGTTGTCTATGTTAGTGGAGCAGTATGAGAGGCACTTCTATGAGCTGAAGCAGTATGCAGGGATTAGCCACGATGAGGGCATGTTAGTGTAGCATTTTGTTTGGGGCTTAAATGCCCGCATCAGTGGTGGTGTACGAGTCTTTGAGCCGAAGACGATGGAGATGGCAGTGGAGAAGGCTCACTTAGTGGAGGAGAATTTGGCCATGGCTTTGGGTGGCCACATCAGAGTACAGATTGGTAGCACACCCATACCTAGTTATGTTGCTCATGGAGGGTAGTCACAGGGAGCAGGAGCTTCCAGGAACAGGTACCCACCCTCAAAAGGGGGTTATCAGCAGCAGCAGCCTCAGCAGCAGCAGTCAAAACAGAAGAACAATCAATCTCAATAGGGTGGCAACTCTCAGTTTCCCAGGGATCAGAACAGGCACCGGATTCGTCAGGAACATTTTGTACAGCCTGCTCCTAGTTTCCAGTCAGCACCAAGTCGAGGGAGTTTTCAGCAGTCAAATGCTCCATCAGGGGGCAGAGGTTTTGGCAGAGGCACTGGGTGTTTCTCTTGTGGACAGCCAGGGCATATTGCTAGGATGTGTCCTCAGAAGAACACCTCCAGATTTAATCAGAGGCCAGTAGCATTAGAGCCGATAGTAGGTGATGCAGGGAGTTCTCATCATGTTTGTGCTTCAGTGTATAATCGTTAGGCAGTTGATCAGAACACTGTGGTTGAGGCATCAGGTGTGTTGAATAATTCTAGCATTTCTATACTTTTTGATTTTGGTGCATCTGATTCCTTTATATCACCTTTAGTAGTTGAGTGATGTGGTTTGGTGGCAATTAGCCAAGGCGTAAAATGGCATGTCGAATTAGCATCAGGGTCAAGGGTTGTGGTAGAGAAGCTTGTGCAGGATTGCAATTTGAGTATAGGTGAAATGCCAACCAGGGTGGACCTTAGAATCTTGCCACTCGGTTCTTATGATATTGTCTTAGGCATGGACTGGTTGAGTGCACACCGTGCTATGATTGACTGCCGATGTAAAGCAGTGCGGTGCAATGATGACTCTAGTAAGGAGGTGGAGATCTTGGGTATTCAGAGACCCATCTCATTACGTATGATCTCTGCCATGCAACTCAAAAGGCACTTCCGACAGGGTTGTCAGCTATTTGCAGTATCTGTGAGTGACTTGGAATCTGAGGATAGTCAGGGGTTTTCATTGGATGATTACCCCCTTCTTAAGGGTTTTTCTGATGTGTTTCCAGAGGAGATTCCTGGTATGCCGCCAAAGCGAGATGTGGATTTTTGGATTGATATGGTACCTGGAGCCGAGCCAATATCTTGAGCTCCATATCAGATGACAACACAGGAATTACAGGAACTCCGTCTTTAGTTGGAAGAATTTTTGGCCAAGGGCTTTATCCGCCCAAGTGTTTCTCCTTGGGGAGCACTGGTGATATTGTGAAAAAGAAGGATGGTTCTCTTTGCTTGTGTATTGACTACAGGCAGTTGAATAAGGTAACAGTGAAGAACCGATATCCATTACCCATAATTGATGATCTTTTCGATCAGATAAAAGGGGAAAAGATGTTCTCTAAGATTGATCTCAAATCAGGATACCATCAGTTGCGGATTGCAGATGCAGATATTCACAAAACAACATTTCAAACTCGATACGGACATTACGAGTTCACTGTGATGCCGTTCAGGTTAACGAATGCACCTTCAGTCTTTATGAGTCTAATGAATGGAGTTTTCCATACTTACTTGGATAAATTTGTTCTAGTGTTTCTCGATGACATCCTGATCTACTCTAGGTCGATGGAGGAACATGAAGAACATTTAAAAAAGGTGTTGCAGTGCTTAAGAGATAATCAATTGTTTGCCAACCTCAAAAAGTGTGACTTTTATAAGACTGAAGTTCAGTACTTGGGCCATGTGATTTCTGGTGAGGGAATTTCAGTTGATCCTACAAAGATTCAGGCCATTGTGGATTGGCCCGCACCCACAAATGTCTCAGAGATTCACAGCTTCATGGGACTTGCAGGATACTATAGGCGGTTTGTTCAGGGGTTCTCTAGATTGGCTCATCCTATCACCTCGTTGCAGAGGAAGGGAAAGAAGTTTCTTTGGTCTGAGCAATGTCAGTTAGCTTTCCAGACTCTGAAGGATAAGCTGACTAGTGCTCCCATCTTGGCAGTTCCTGATCCGAAAGGTGATTTTGTTGTTTGTACAGATGCTTCCTTGGAAGGGTTAGGGGCTGTGTTGATGCAGGAAGGTCGAGTGATTGCTTATGAGTCACGAAAGCTGAAGGACCATGAACTTAATTACCCCACTCACGATTTGGAGTTCGCTGTAGTTGTGCATGCCTTGGTGAGGTGGAGGCACTTTCTCCTTGGGAATAGGTTCGAGTTGCATACAGATCATCGTAGTCTGCAGTACATCTTCATGCAGCCGAACTTGAATGCAAGAAAGAGAAGGTGGATGGAATTTTTGTGTGAGTACGACCTTGAGGTGAAATATATTCAAGGTAAGGAGAATGTTGTAGCAGATGCATTGAGTAGATGTAGGCATGAGTTATCCGCTTTGACTCTTGAGATGGATTTTAAGAGTCAGATTGTTGCAGCTCTTTCTTCTGATGATTGGTATCAGGTAGTGAAAGCAGGGATTGAGTCAGGTAGAGCTTTGGAAGGAAAATTTGTAGGGTACTCTTTGGATTCGAATGACGTTTTGCGCTATGCAGGCCATATGTATGTACCTCCTGCAGAGGGTCTTCATACCCTTATCTTGACGGAAGCTCATAGAGCTCCTTATTCGGCACACCCAGGAGTTAAGAAGATGTACGCTGATCTTCGTGCACTATATTTTTGGGCAGGGTTGAAACGTGACATCGCTGATTTTGTGGCTAGGTGTCTTGAATGTTAGAGAGTGAAGGCCGAACATCATCATCTGGCAGGCTTGTTGCAGCAGCATCTTTTTCCAGAGTGGAAGTGGGACATCATTTCTATGGATTTTATAGTCGGGTTGCCTATGTCTTCCAGGTGACACGACACTATCATGGTCACTGTTGATAGGTTGACCAAGGTAGCCCATTTCTCTCCTATTCGATCTTCATACACTACTTTAGTGGTGGCTAGGGTGTTCATGGAGGATATTGTTAGACTACATGGGATACCACACAGGATTATTTCTGACAGAGATCTGGTATTCACTTTGGCATTATGGACATCCCTTCAGTGGTCCTTAGGGACTAAGTTGAATTTTAGTTCTACCTACCATCCTGAGACAGATGGTCACACCGAGAGAGTTAATCAGGTGCTCGAGGACATGCTTTGTATGTATGTCATGGACCAACAGTCTCGTTGGGAGGACTACCTGCATTTGGTTGAGTTTGCCTACAATAATGGCTATCACAGTTCGATTGGCATGGCTCCATTTCAAGCTTTGTATGGTCATCCTTGTCGTACCCCTCTGAGTTGGGATTGATTAGAGGACAGGGTTCTTCTTGGACCGGAGATGCTTTGTGACATGGAGCAATAGGTAGCTCGCATTCGAGAGCATCTGGTAGCAGCTCAAGATAGGCAGAAGAAATTTATTGATGCACACAGGGTAGATCGATAGTTTGCTATAGGAGATCGAGTGTTTCTCAGAGTTCATCCTCGGAAGAGCCCTATTCATTATGGAAAGGGTTCTAAGCTTGCACCCCGTTTCGTGGGTCCATTCGAGGTGTTAGAGCGTATTGGTCCTGTTACCTATCGCCTGGAATTACCACCTAGTCTGTCGTGGATTCACGATGTCTTTCATGTATCAGTTCTTAGGCCTTACTTTCTGGATGTTACTCATGTTCTTGATTGGAATGCTCTATAGGTCGAGGACGGGGAACTCGCTCTAGAGCCCATGGCCGTGGTGCAGCACAGGAGGCTCGTACTCAGAGGCAGGGATATTGAGCAGGTGAGGGTCTAGTGGGATCCCAATGATGAGGCTTCAGCAACTTGGGAGGATGCTTCCCGTATGCGAGAATCCTACCCATACTTGTTTTCTGGCTTACAGGAGTAAGCCAGATTTAAGGAGGCAAGGATGTAATAACCCTCCTGGTTGCTAGTTGGACTCAGTAGTGTTATGTTTTGTTTTGATACTCAGATACTATGATGATACTGTTATTGTTTGATGTGGTTAGTCAGATACTATGATGATACTATTATTGTTTGATATGGTTAGTTAGATGCTAGATGATGCTGTTATTTCATTTTGGACATGATTACTTTATATGACATTATGGTTGATTATATCAGTTGATATTCTGAATTATGATATGATGCAGTGATTTAATTTAATATGTTATGAGATGATTGTTAGTTAGAAATGTAATTCATTGATTATGTTATAATTGTTAGAATAGGTGTGACGAAGGAAAACATAGTATCACTTGTTTGCGAGTGCCCTGCTATGTTGCGATTCCTTCTCACAATGCATTACTTTGATTTAATGCTTTGATATATATGTATATATGTACATGTACACAACTTTCTTTGTATGCAGGACTGCAGGTACAAGTCTCGATTCCACCTGCTTCGGCAGGACAGGGCGAGCACCAAATAACCCAATGGATAAATGTTGATACAGAGGTGACGATGAAGTCCTCCCGTTCCATGATGTCAGGTCATCTCATTTGTTTGGTATAGTTATTTTTGTGTAATCGTCGTCATTGTGTGTCATGTTATGTGTTTTGTGTTATTTTTATTTATGTGGGCATTTATAGTTTTGTTTTAGCTTAATGATTGAAATAAATTATTTATTTTAATGTTGAATTATATGGTATTTAAATATTTAAATAATTTAATTATTTTTGAAAATCATACATTGCAATTAAATAATAATTAAATATTAAATATGGTTAAATTATTTTAATTAGTTAAATTGGTGGTGGATAATTATGAGAATAATTTAATTAAAATAAATATGTAATGTGAGGTGCAAGATAAGTTGCAAAACAGGAATTAAAGCAATAAAACAAATAAAAGAACAAAAAGACAGAGGGAGCCAATAGGAATTGAGAGTTGAAGAAAAAAAAAAAAAAAAACTAGTTTTAAAAAGAATTGATTTTCTTTTAATTGGGGATTTTTGGAGAGTTTTGGAGGAATGGGCAATATATTTTATTGAATTATGAATTTTTAGAAGTTCACACACACAGACAGAAGATCAAAAAAGTTGAAGTTTCTCAAGTCATTGTGGAGTTCGTTCTGGACTAAGGATTGGAATCGGATTCGAGGGCATTAGAGTCAAGCAGGCATCTTCAAATTTGCATTGGACTCCAGGTTCCTCTCGTAGTCTTCTTCTCATACCCTTTCTTTTATCTGTCTGCTTCAGAAAAGAAAAATATATTTTATTAAAAATGATTTTTGTGATTATAGAAAACTTCTGTTGAAAATTGAAAACTAGGGCAAATTATTAGACTAGAAATCTAGAAAATATTGTTATTGTACTGTTTCTCAATTTGTCAAAAACAAAACAAAACTGTACCTTCTGAAATATGCACAAAACAAAAAAATTGTTTTTCTTAAGAAAAATTATTTCTTGTTGAAGATTATAAATTTGAAGGTTGTAGATATATATTCTTTTTAAGTCTGGTTAAATATATTCGTTGCTCTATGTTGTTCTGTTATTCCCTGATTTAAATTTATCTCTGTACTTTTACTCTGTTTATTTAAATAAATAAATAAACAAATATATATATATATATATTCATTTATTCTGGTAGTATTGTAGTGCTTGTGTCGGTCGTATGTCATTTGTTTTTTTATGGGATTTGAAACGAAGTTTTAATTTCCGTTTGCAATTTTCAAATTCGCATATTTTCGAAATCAAAAATTTGCATGTTGGAAATCAAAATTTCCAAGCAAATAAAAGTTTAATTTAATTTTGTGGAGGGGGGGAAAGGTTCGTACCTTTCCCCTGCCCCCCTTCCTTGTAGTGGGGACTGCACCCAGCAGTCCGCAGACCACTGTGCGCGGCAGTTCATAGGACTGCCGTGCGCAGCAGTCACGAGGACTGCCGTGCGCAGTCCTCTGTGTACTGCGGTTGGCCAAGGCAGCAATGGCTTTAAATTAAAAAAAAAAAACTGTTTTTGTTTTATTTTATTTTATTGTTTTTTTTTGTTTATTGTGTATGAATTTTGGCATTGGGCCGATTTCTATTAATTCAATTTTTTTTAATGGTTTTTAATTATATATATATATATATATAATAATCTGTGTGCTGTATATATGCGTATTTTCCAGTAGGGGTATTTGTTCAGAATATTGTGGGTTTGGGTAAAATCAGTTAATTACAATAAAGTAGAATGATTAGTATAAATAATTAAAGATATTTATATATATTTATATATATATTTAAATGATAGATGTATTGTATTTTATTTCAATCAGGTTATTTGATAACATATATTTTAAAGGAATTCTGATTGTTTAAATTTTAAATTAATTTTTATATGGTAAGAATATAAGTGTATATTTGGAATTAAATACTCAATGTGGTTATTATTTAAGAGATTGTGATATATTTTAAAATGACACTATTTTTGATCGTTTGGATAAACAATTTGCTATACAAGAATTGAACTTTAACCGTGATTGTAGACCTTGTGGAGTTAATTGTTTTCGGTTACATAGTCGAGAGTGGAATCAAACGTAGTGGGGAAACCTGGTAAATGTTATCTGAATTTCTTTTCATGTTGTAGTTTTCTTTGTTCAATATTGTCGATGTGGGAACCGTATTGGTCTGTGAAAGTTTTGTTCCAGAGGCTTGTGATTTGAAGTGTTATTTATCTTTGTTTCTGCTTTTAAGCGTTATTGGTGTTTTGTTAGGAAGGGTTGGATGGGTTTGCAAGTCTTTTGATTATGTGCAGTTGCGAGATGGTTAATGCCTCATGTATTCAATCTTGGTTTTAAGATTTATATGTGTTGGTTCAACCCTTGCCTGCTTTGAGATATGTTAGGGGTCATAGGAGGGAGAGTGGCTCTTCATGGGTGCCGGCGCCTCGGATGAGGAAGGGCCAGGATAACCCACGAAAGAGTAGTAAACAAGTGATAACCTAAACAATAGGTTTAGGGGGTTGGGTAGTTTAAAAACATAAGATAATAAAACATTGGATTCCTCGGCTATGCATTAGGGCTACCTTAGACTAGTGATAGACTGAGAAGGCCGTGGTCAGCATAGTCATAGTCTCGTATTCACGAGAGACTGTTGGCTCCGCATCAGCTACCCTATGGTGCCGGCGCCTCAGTTAGGAGGAAGGGCCAGGAGATCCATAGATGGGTGCGGGTGCCTCATTCGGAGGAAGGGCCAGGAGAATCCCATGAGAGCGATGTGATGACACTCTCCACTTGACACCCTTGTTGCTTTGTGTTGTTGCCTCTGGATGTTATCTCTTTATGATGTTTCTTTGAATTCTTGTGGTTTTATCTCACGATTGTTAAGTGATAGTACTTCATGTTATTGTGATGAGTTTCTTGGTTTTAACTTGTTATGTGATTTGAGTACGTCGATGGTTGTGCATTGCATACTTGAGTTGTACTTGTTTTGTTTCATAATGTGGTTGAGTCGGTTTGACATTCATGGTCGGGTTCACTTCCTCGTCACCTCTGAGCACGGGGGGTGAGTTACTTTGTAATTCACATGGTTGGGTGGAACGTGCTCCGCACCTGTTGGGTTCCCCATCAACGTCTTGTCTTCTCAGCTTTCCGGTGGGGTTGTACCAGTGATCAGTTGTATTTCATATTTCAATATACTTGTATCAATTCCCATGTTGTGAAATTCAATGTAATTCAGGTATCAAAGAAAATTGTAATGAAATGTTATATCAATTATGTAATAGTTAGGCTCTTTTGTAACTCTATTAAGAGATTTATCATGGATGTAATTATGCGATGTTTATTATGCTCGCATCATGATTTTCAGATGTATCATTGTATATGGTTATCATAAATTAAATGGTTATGTTATATTCTTTATCTTTATTCTATTTAGTTGTTGCGATGTAACCTCGCATGCCCCAGAGAACCAAGTGTATTAATGCTATGTGTTATGCTATGTGGTTATGGTTTAAAGATATTGTATGTTTACTTTTATTATTTGAAAAAAAAAAATTTATTCACATTATGTGTGTTCTATGGGGTTTGCACGACGGGCGTTACAGATAATGTGTTTGTTTTCAATTCAGTTTAGTTATGTGTTAGCCTATGTCTAAAGGTACAGATGGTCTTGTTTAGGAATTCCTGGTTGCTATCTCCTAGCATAGGGGGTGAGCCTTTGGGTATCACATGGTTGGGTGGAACATGCACCCTATTCCATTGGGTTGTCTTCTTGTTCATGTGGATGAGATTTCTAGTTGGAGAGCTCATGGGATCTAGATTCGTTCCTTGCTTATTCATTTAGTTGATCTTGTATCTTATTTCCCTTCATTTGTTATCAAGGATGAATTTGTAATATGTAATCATGCTTATTGGATTTATCTAATTCGGGGAGTGAGTGTTGTAATCATGTTGTAAATTATATTATTGGAATCCAGTGGTATCTCATATTCTTTGATGTAAATTATTATGTATGGAATGTATGCGTTCTTATTTGTTAAGTAATTAAATTTTATGTTTTATTTCATGTTTCTTGTTTGGGTTTAAGTAACTCAGTCTCGTAACCTTATGGGACTAGTTGGAAATGGTTAGTGAACTTGCTTATTAATTGTTCTTAAACAAAAAAAAATTGTTCGTTTGTGTAGTAAATTGAAACTTCGCCTAGGGTTGCGTGGTGGGGCATTACACATTGTATTAGAGCTAGGTTTAAACACTAGGTGCTCTGGGATAATGTGGACCCATTATGTTGTTTACTACATAGGATGTTTTTTTGTGTACCTTGTCTTATGTTTTGGTGTGTATCTTTTTAGGATCATGCCACCTAGGCAAGTTCGTAAGGGTCGTGGCTGTGTAGGCAGTCAAGGAGGTAATTAGCAGGACACACTTCCCATTATTCCTCATGCTCTGATCATGAAGAGCATCAGGCTTCTCAGTTTTTGCTAGTGGTTGGTAGCCAGCATCAGGATCCACCAGGGATCAAAGATGCTCAGTTGTGTCGCTTACTTGAGGAGACTCTTGCACATATGGACCCGAGGCAGGATAGGGATCTGGAGGTTGTAGGAGAGAGAGACCGGGTTCTAGCTCCATCTAAGGCAGTAATGGCTGCTCACATGAGAGATCCTCTCAAAGCTTGTCCACCCACTTTTGATGGTTTGGGAAGTGGATCAGAGGGTGAGACTTGGTTGTTTGATTTGAATAGGTGTTTTTCCATGCATCAGTATGGTAGTAACACCAAGGCTAGGTATGCAATTATGCATTTTTGGGATTTTGGATCTACCTGGTGGAGGTTAGAGGAGTAGAAGCTCCATTTGGATATCGATAGTGCTATATCTTGGGAGTTGTTCCTAGAGGGGTTCAAAGCTTGATTCATTTCTGATCATTGGCATCAGTGCCATGGAGATGAGTTATGTGCCCTTCGACAGATGGATATGTTTATGGAATAGTTTGAGCATCATTTATTCAAACTCAAATAGTTTGCAAGCATAGATGATGACAAGGATATCTTAGTGTAGCATTTCATTAGGGTTTTACATCCCCAGATCAGTGGTGGTGTTCAGGTATTTGAGCCGAAGACCATGGAGGTAGCTGTGGATAAGGATCGTATTGTTGAGGAGAATTTGGTTTTGGTTTTAGGTGGTTAGGTGGTAGTTCAGTTTGCCAGTACACCTTCTTTTGGTGTTGCATCTCAAGGTGGCCAATCTCAGGCTACAAGGTTTTCTAGAGGGCTTCAGTCACCTGCTAAGGGTGAGCAGCAGTAGTCTTTGTAGTCTAGGCAACAAAATCCTCAATCCCAACCTGATAGAAGTTGGAGATAGGAGAAGAGAGATAGGAGTTGGATGCGAGCTCATCATGATCGTGTTGATCAGCCTGCTTAGAGTTCTCAGTCGGTGTTCAGTGGAGGTGGTTTTCCATGATATAGTGGGTGTCTAGTTGCGCAGGGTTTTAGTAGAGGGATAGGATGTTTCTCTTGTGATCAGTAGGGCCACTTTACTCTTGAGTGTCCTTAGCAAGGAAATTCTCGTTTTAGTTAGAGGTCGGCAGCTTTAGAGCCGATAGTAGGAGATGCGGGTAGATCGCATAGGGCATTCACTGCGGTGGATACCTGTTAGGCCAAGCATCTAGGTGCAGTTTGTCCTTCGGCTTTAGGAGTTGATCCTCGTGGATCGAGGTTCTGAGTCAGTTAGTGTTCAGTTGGTTTTCAGGGAGTTCTATCCCTATTTTGTTTGTAGGCTTCTAGGAGTAAGCCATACCCTAGGGGGGAGGATGTAACACCCCTCCATTTTGGATGTTTGGATTGGAAGTGGTTTCTTTGTAATTCTTTTTTCTATTTATGCTTTGACTTTGGAACTTGGTTACTTTTGATCACAATTGTTAAATGATGTGAATGTTATATTTTTATGTGATGTTATTTTACTCTAATGTTATCCTTATGGCATGATTTGGATTAGCTTAACAAATATTTGATTTAATAATGTTTTATGCTGTTGATCATACCATTGATGTTATAAGCGTCAGTTAGTAATTATGTATTGGTGAAGGGGATAGGATTGTATCACTTGCTTGCGAGTACCCTACAATTCTAAGATTTCTCTTCACGATGTGTTTGATCATATATATATGCATGTTCAATATATTCTTTATTCACAGCTTGACAAGTACATGACATCGACTCCACCTGGTTCACGGGTTTGAGCGTGTCCATTGACCAACGGAAATTGATTGGGAGATAGTAGCTAGGTTTTCCATGCCAAGTCGTCACCTTAGTCATAGTGTGTTGTCAGGTTCTTGTCGGGTTAGTTGTTTTAATGTGGTCCATTTCACCTTGAGTATTTATTTAATTTCAAATTATAAAGGTTATTAAATGTCTTGCATAGTTAAATTGACGATTAAATGTATCTAATTGCAAAGTTGAATTGTTATTTAT
Source organism: Sequoia sempervirens (assembly GCA_007258455.2). NCBI lineage: Eukaryota > Viridiplantae > Streptophyta > Pinopsida > Cupressales > Cupressaceae > Sequoia > Sequoia sempervirens. The sequence continues at coordinate 27,448 of VDFB02386401.1, read as the reverse complement.
TTTATTTATTAATTTCATTTAATTAATAAAATTAGATTGAGTTTATTGATTAATTAGATTAATGGTAATATATTAAATGAGATAGTTGTTTTGGCATTATTGTATATTATGATTTGATTAAAATAAAACAAAGAAATCATGTTTGGGTAGTTAGAGTTAAATTAAAATAAATAAATAAATAAAATGAAAATGTGTTTTTAATTTCACTTTTGAAAATTGATGATAAATTAAATTCTTTGCAAAGATTGTATTCTTTTGTTTTAAAGAATTTTGAAAAATGCATAAGATTTGAATTAGAATTTTTTTTTAAAAATTTAAAATTGGAAATATCCTTCAAATTTTGCAATAAATTTAGTGGGTGGGGATATTTTAGGGGTTTGACCAAATTTGGGTAAATATCTATTTTAGCATTTTCCATTTTTCATATTTTGGGGGTTTTTGATTTTTGGTAGAGAGTTTTGCTTGTGGCTGGATTTGGAGTTGGAGAAGAGATTGGAACCACCATTGTTGAAGGCTTCAAACATGGGGAGAAAACACTATGGTCATCCTTTGCTTTCTTTTAATTTCTTGTTTCTTTTTGAAAGAGCTTTAAATCTAGAAATACTATTTTAGATTAAAAAAAAATCCATGAGAAATGGTTTCAAAACATGCAAAGTTATTAGATTAGGAAAGAAAAAACCAAAACAAAAACTTACACAATGAAAATAGGAAGAAAACCCAAAAAAAAATATCCATTTCAAAATGAAATTTTAAACCCTTTGTGTCTGAAAAAATTTATTTCTGTTCTTGCAAATTGGTTGTTCATTTGCCCAATTTTAGGCTAGAAATGAAAATAAAAACTTTGGGTATATACATTTATTATACACATACAGTTATAGTTTATAATTTTATATCTCCCTTGTTGTTTTAATAGTTCTGGGAAAATTCTGGGTTTTTAAATAAAACACAGAGGAAAATTTATTCTAGGCCTATGATTTCACCATTTTGAGAAAAGTGTTGAAAATATTTTTTTAATTTTTTTATTTAGGGTTGTGGAGGGGAGGGTCGAAGCCCTACACCCCCCACACGCCTATGAGGGAGGCGCTGCTCCCACGCAGCACCCCCCCATGGGAGGCACTGTGTGGAAGCAGTGCTGCTGCCCACAAGCAGCAACATTGCCCACACAACACCCCCCATACGAGGGAGGTTGCGTGGCAGCCTGGCCCTTCCCCATATGGGAGGGGCTCATGCCCAAAAATTAGGGCATTGGGTTTGTTTGAAACTTAAAATATAATTTCATTTTATATATATATATATTATTTAATATTATTTTAATATTTAAATAATAATTTATTTATATATATACTTATGTATATATATTAATATGCATTTTATGTGTATATGTATATATATAATGTATATATGTAGATTTTATATATTTTTAAATAGATTATTTAGTTGAGTTAAACTGTTTATATCAATGAGTTTTAGATATTTAAATATATATACATAAAAGAGTATATACATTAAATATATACTTCTTTTCTTTTTTTTAAACATGGGGAATCGGGTGCAGCACGGCCCCCCCTATAACACCCCACCGCCGGTAAAATTTTTACCATGACTGGCAGTGCTGGTGGGACACACCAACCGGTACCATGGGAGCGTCGGAGAGTCAAACCGATGGTGGGCACCCTGCGACAGGGAACACCTTAACCAACTAGGCTCGGACCGGCGCCCCTAAATATATACTTTTAAGTATATGTGTTTGGAATATATTTGTAATCAGGTATAGATAATCTTAGTTGATTAATTGTTCGAAGTTCAAATAATGAGTGATTTATTTTAATATGATGGTTTTATTTATTAAAATGTTTTGATTATGGAATATAATTGTGAAACTTAGAGTTAATGATTGATTTATTTTTAATCAGATGATTTTATTTATTAAGATGTTTTGATTATGGAATATAATTGCAAAACCTAGAGTTACTGATTGATTTATTTTTAGTCAGATGATTTTATTTATTAAGATGTTTTGATTATGGAATATAATTGTGAAACTTAGAGTAGATGATTGTTTTTTTAATACTTCAATGTCGTGAAATGAATTTGTTGAATTTGATTGGATAAATGTAGGTAATGAAAACTGATATTGACTGGATTTAGGAAATCCTAACTTTAGCTTATTTAATTGCTTGAAGTGCTTTTAGTGTTTAATTTTTCTTTCTCGAGATTTGTGAAAATAGAGTTAATGTTTAAAAGTCTTCCAGATACGGGTTTGTTTATTGGTATGAGTTGTCGTTATGTTGTCAACCTCTATTTTTTCTTGGGAAGTTTGTATAGTGCTATTTTGTGGTCTTACTCAGTTTTCACTAACGGGGATGGATTGTACCTCCTTTGGATGAGGAGTGGGTTATGAGTTTTGTGTCTCCTTTGGATTAGGAGTGGAGTATGTGTTTAGTTCCTCCAGTGCTTGGAGAGGGTTTTGACCTTTGTTGCCTCTAGTGTTTCAAGAGGGTTTTTACCTTTGTAGCCTTCAGTGTTTGGAGAGTATTTTGTACTTTTTTATCCTCCTATGTTTGGAGTGAGTTTCTTTTATTTGTTTCCTCCTTGGTTTGGAGAGGTCATCTTATCCAGTTACCCATTGGTTTGTGGTCTTCGTACCGTATGTGTTGTCAATAGGAGAGTGGCTCTATGTGGGGGTCTAACACATAAAGGGGGCCAGGGTAGCTCACTTAGGGTTTAAGTAAGTGATAACTTAAAAAAAACTAATGAAAAACTCTCAAACTAATTAAGATAATTAATGCCTCTCTCATAGCTCATTCACTTTTAAGGTTTGAGATGAGATGAGAAGTGCAGTTGGTATGAGGGTCCGATGGCTGGTAGAGTTGAGCCTGGATAGCCCAAGATGTGGGTTCGGTTGCCTTAGACAGTTGAGCTAGGGTAACTCATAGCAAATGTTGTGTGGAACTCTCTCTATGTCAACTAGATGTCAGTTTTTGTACAACGTAAATGATTCTTGTTCTCTGGAAGCATTGTAACCATTGTGTTATGTGATAATGTGTTTTTTTTCAATTCAGTTTAGTTATGTGTTAGCCTATGTCTAGAGGTACATCGTCTTGTTTAGGAATTCTTGGTTACTATCTCGTAGCACCGGGGGTGAGCCGTTGGGTATCTCATGGTTGGGTGGAATGTGCACATTAATCCATTGGGTTGTCTTCTTGTTTTTGTGGATGAGTTTTCTAGTTGGAGAGCTCATGGGATCCAGATTCTTTCCTTGCTTATTCAGTCAGTTGATCTTGTATCTTATTACCCGTCATTTGTTATCGACGAGGAATTTGTAATATGTAATCATGCTTATTGGATTTATCTCATTCGGGGAATGAGTGTTGTAATCAGGTTGTAAATTATATTATTGGAATTTAGTAGTATCTCATATTCTTTGATGTAAATTATTACGTATGTAATGTATGCATTCTTATTTGTTCACTAATTAAATGTTATGGGTTTATTTCATGTTTCTTGTTTGGATTTAAGTAAACCAGTCTCATACCTTAGGGAATTGGTTGGAAATGGTTAGTAAACTTGCTTCTTAATTGTTCTTAAATAAATAAAAAAATAGTTTGTTTTTGTAGTAAATTGCAACTTCCCCTACGATTGCATGGCGGGGCGTTACACATGGTATCAAAGCCAGGTTTAAACACTGGGTGCTCTAGGATAATGTGGACCCATTAAGTTGTTTGTTGCATAGGATGTTTTTTTTTTGTACCTTGTCTTATGTTGTGGTGTGTAACTTTCAGGATCATGCCACCTAGGCTAGGTCATAAGGGTCATGGCCGTTTAGGCAGTCGAGGAGGTAATCAACAGGATACACCTCCCATTGTTCCCCATGCCTCTAATCATGAGCAACATCAGGCTTCTCAGTTTGTGCTAGTGGTTGGTAGCCAACATCAAGATCCACCAGGGATCAAAGACGCTCAGTTGTGTCGCTTGCTTGAGGAGACTCTTGCACATATGGACCTGAGGCAGATATGGTTAGGAGGTTGTAGCAGAGAGAGATCAGGTTCCAGCTCCATTGAGGTAGTCAAGGAGGCTCACATGAAAGATTTTATTAGAGCTTGTCCACCAAATTTTGATGGTTT
>VDFB02386401.1:0-23224 GCA_007258455.2 Sequoia sempervirens | reverse complement strand
GGTTTTATCTCACGATTGTTAAGTGATAGTACTTCATGTTATTGTGATGAGTTTCTTGGTTTTAACTTGTTATGTGATTTGAGTACGTCGATGGTTGTGCATTGCATACTTGAGTTGTACTTGGTTTGTTTCATAATGTGGTTGAGTCAGTTTGACATTCATGGTCGGGTTCACTTCCTCGTCACCTCTGAGCACGGGGGGTGAGTTACTTTGTAATTCACATGGTTGGGTGGAACGTGCTCCGCACCTGTTGGGTTCCCCATCAACGTCTTGTCTTCTCAGCTTTCCGGTGGGGTTGTACCAGTGATCAGTTGTATTTCATATTTCAATATACTTGTATCAATTCCCATGTTGTGAAATTCAATGTAATTCAGGTATCAAAGAAAATTGTAATGAAATGTTATATCAATGATGTAATAGTTAGGCTCTTTTGTAACTCTATTAAGATATTTATCATGGATGTAATTATGCGATGTTTATTATGCTCGCATCATGATTTTCAGATGTATCATTGTATATGGGTATCATAAATTAAATGGTTATGTTATATTCTTTATCTTTATTCTATTTAGTTGTTGCGATGTAACCTCGCATGCCCCAGAGAACCAAGTGTATTAATGCTATGTGTTATGCTATGTGGTTATGGTTTAAAGATATTGTATGTTTACTTTTATTATTTGAAAAAAAAAAATTATTCACATTATGTGTGTTCTCTGGGGTTTGCACGATGGGCGTTACAGATAATGTGTTTGTTTTCAATTCAGTTTAGTTATGTGTTAGCCTATGTCTAAAGGTACAGATGGTCTTGTTTAGGAATTCCTGGTTGCTATCTCCTAGCATAGGGGGTGAGCCTTTTGGTATCACATGGTTGGGTGGAACATGCACCCTATTCCGTTGGGTTGTCTTCTTGTTCATGTGGATGAGATTTCTAGTTGGAGAGCTCATGGGATCTAGATTCGTTCCTTGCTTATTCATTTAGTTGATCTTGTATCTTATTTCCCTTTATTTGTTATCAAGGATGAATTTGTAATATGTAATCATGCTTATTGGATTTATCTAATTCGGGGAGTGAGTGTTGTAATCATGTTGTAAATTATATTATTGGAATCCAGTGGTATCTCATATTCTTTGATGTAAATTATTATGTATGGAATGTATGCGTTCTTATTTGTTAAGTAATTAAATTTTATGTTTTATTTCATGTTTCTTGTTTGGGTTTAAGTAACTCAGTCTCATAACCTTAGGGGACTAGTTGGAAATGGTTAGTGAACTTGCTTATTAATTGTTCTTAAACAAAAAAAAAATTGTTCGTTTGTGTAGTAAATTGAAACTTCGCCTAGGGTTGCGTGGTGGGGCATTACACATTGTATTAGAGCTAGGTTTAAACACTGGGTGCTCTGGGATAATGTGGACCCATTATGTTTTTTACTCCATAGGATGTTTTTTTGTGTACCTTGTCTTATGTTTTGGTGTGTATCTTTTTAGGATCATGCCACCTAGGCAAGTTCGTAAGGGTCGTGGCTGTGTAGGCAGTCGAGGAGGTAATTAGCAGGACACACTTCCCATTATTCCTCATGCTCTGATCATGAAGAGCATCAGGCTTCTCAGTTTGTGCTAGTGGTTGGTAGCCAGCATCAGGATTCACCAGGGATCAAAGATGCTCAGTTGTGTCGCTTACTTGAGGAGACTCTTGCACATATGGACCCGAGGCAGGATAGGGATCTGGAGGTTGTAGGAGAGAGAGACCGGGTTCTAGCTCCATCTAAGGCAGTAATGGCTGCTCACATGAGAGATCCTCTCAAATCTTGTCCACCCACTTTTGATGGTTTGGGAAGTGGATCAGAGGGTGAGACTTGGTTGTTTGATTTGAATAGGTGTTTTTCCATGCATCTGTATGGTAGCAACACCAAGGCTAGGTATGCAATTATGTATTTTTGGGATTTTGGATCTACCTAGTGGAGGTTAGAGGAGCAGAAGCTCCATTTGGATATCGATAGTGCTATATCTTGGGAGTTGTTCCTAGAGGGGTTCAAAGCTTGATTCATTTCTAATCATTGGCATCAGCGCCATGGAGATGAGTTATGTGCCCTTCGACAGATGGATATGTTTATGGAATAGTTTGAGCATCATTTCTTCAAACTCAAATAGTTTGCAAGCATAGATGATGACAAGGATATCTTAGTGTAGCATTTCATTAGGGTTTTACATCCCTAGATCAGTGGTGGTGTTTAGGTATTTGAGCCGAAGACCATGGAGGTAGCTGTGGATAAGGATCGTATTGTTGAGGAGAATTTGGTTTTGGTTTTAGGTGGTTAGGTGGTAGTTCAGTTTGGCAGTACACCTTCTTTTGGTGTTGCATCTCAAGGTGGCCAATCTCAGGCTACAGGGTTTTCTAGAGGGCTTCAGTCACCTGCTAAGGGTGAGCAGCAGTAGTCTTTGTAGTCTAGGCAACAAAATCCTCAATCCCAACCTGATAGAAGTTGGAGATAGGAGAAGAGAGATAGGAGTTGGATGCGAGCTCATCATGATCGTGTTGATCAGCCTGCTTAGAGTTCTCAGTCGGTGTTCAGTGGAGGTGGTTTTCCATGATATAGTGGGTGTCTAGTTGCGCAGGGTTTTAGTAGAGGGATAGGATGTTTCTCTTGTGATCAGTAGGGCCACTTTACTCTTGAGTGTCCTTAGCAAGGAAATTCTCGTTTTAGTTAGAGGTCGGCAGCTTTAGAGCCGATAGTAGGAGATGCGGGTAGATCGCATAGGGCATTCACTGCGGTGGATACCTGTTAGGCCAAGCATCTAGGTGCAGTTTGTCCTTCGGCTTTAGGAGTTGATCCTCGTGGATCGAGGTTCTGAGTCAGTTAGTGTTCAGTTGGTTTTCAGGGAGTTCTATCCCTATTTTGTTTGTAGGCTTCTAGGAGTAAGCCATACCCTGGGGGGAGGATGTAACACCCCTCCATTTTGGATGTTTGGATTGGAAGTGGTTTCTTTGTAATTCTTTTTTCTATTTATGCTTTGACTTTGGAACTTGGTTACTTTTGATCACAATTGTTAAATGATGTGAATGTTATATTTTTATGTGATGTTATTTTACTCTAATGTTATCCTTATGGCATGATTTGGATTAGCTTAACAAATATTTGATTTAATAATGTTTTATGCTGTTGATCATACCATTGATGTTATAAGCGTCAGTTAGTAATTATGTATTGGTGAAGGGGATAGGATTGTATCACTTGCTTGCGAGTACCCTACAATTCTAAGATTTCTCTTCACGATGTGTTTGATCATATATATATGCATGTTCAATATATTCTTTATTCACAGCTTGACAAGTACATGACATCGACTCCACCTGGTTCACGGGTTTGAGCGTGTCCATTGACCAACGGAAATTGATTGGGAGATAGTAGCTAGGTTTTCCATGCCAAGTCGTCACCTTAGTCATAGTGTGTTGTCAGGTTCTTGTCGGGTTAGTTGTTTTAATGTGGTCCATTTCACCTTGAGTATTTATTTAATTTCAAATTATAAAGGTTATTAAATGTCTTGCATAGTTAAATTGACGATTAAATGTATCTAATTGCAAAGTTGAATTGTTATTTATTTTATTTATTAATTTCATTTAATTAATAAAATTAGATTGAGTTTATTGATTAATTAGATTAATGGTAATATATTAAATGAGATAGTTGTTTTGGCATTATTGTATATTATGATTTGATTAAAATAAAACAAAGAAATCATGTTTGGGTAGTTAGAGTTAAATTAAAATAAATAAATAAATAAAATGAAAATGTGTTTTTAATTTCACTTTTGAAAATTGATGATAAAGTAAATTCTGTGCAAAATTTGTATTCTTTTGTTTTAAAGAATTTTGAAAAATGTATGAGATTTGAATTAGAAATTAGAAATTTGTTTTAAATTTAAAATTGGAAATATCCTTCAAATTTTGCAATAAATTTAGTGGGTGGGGATATTTTAGGGGTTTGACCAAATTTGGGTAAATATCTATTTTAGCATTTTCCATTTTTCATATTTTGGGGGTTTTTGATTTTTGGTAGAGAGTTTTGCTTGTGGCTGGATTTGGAGTTGGAGAAGAGATTGGAACCACCATTGTTGAAGGCTTCAAACATGGGGAGAAAACACTATGGTCATCCTTTGCTTTCTTTTAATTTCTTGTTTCTTTTTGAAAGAGCTTTAAATCTAGAAATACTATTTTAGATTAAAAAAAAATCCATGAGAAATGGTTTCAAAACATGCAAAGTTATTAGATTAGGAAAGAAAAAACCAAAACAAAAACTTACACAATGAAAATAGGAAGAAAACCCAAAAAAAAATATCCATTTCAAAATGAAATTTTAAACCCTTTGTGTCTGAAAAAATTTATTTCTGTTCTTGCAAATTGGTTGTTCATTTGCCCAATTTTAGGCTAGAAATGAAAATAAAAACTTTGGGTATATACATTTATTATACACATACAGTTATAGTTTATAATTTTATATCTCCCTTGTTGTTTTAATAGTTCTGGGAAAATTCTGGGTTTTTAAATAAAACACAGAGGAAAATTTATTCTAGGCCTATGATTTCACCATTTTGAGAAAAGTGTTGAAAATATTTTTTTAATTTTTTTATTTAGGGTTGTGGAGGGGAGGGTCGAAGCCCTACACCCCCCACACGCCTATGAGGGAGGCGCTGCTCCCACGCAGCACCCCCCCATGGGAGGCACTGTGTGGAAGCAGTGCTGCTGCCCACAAGCAGCAACATTGCCCACACAACACCCCCCATACGAGGGAGGTTGCGTGGCAGCCTGGCCCTTCCCCATATGGGAGGGGCTCATGCCCAAAAATTAGGGCATTGGGTTTGTTTGAAACTTAAAATATAATTTCATTTTATATATATATATATTATTTAATATTATTTTAATATTTAAATAATAATTTATTTATATATATACTTATGTATATATATTAATATGCATTTTATGTGTATATGTATATATATAATGTATATATGTAGATTTTATATATTTTTAAATAGATTATTTAGTTGAGTTAAACTGTTTATATCAATGAGTTTTAGATATTTAAATATATATACATAAAAGAGTATATACATTAAATATATACTTCTTTTCTTTTTTTTAAACATGGGGAATCGGGTGCAGCACGGCCCCCCCTATAACACCCCACCGCCGGTAAAATTTTTACCATGACTGGCAGTGCTGGTGGGACACACCAACCGGTACCATGGGAGCGTCGGAGAGTCAAACCGATGGTGGGCACCCTGCGACAGGGAACACCTTAACCAACTAGGCTCGGACCGGCGCCCCTAAATATATACTTTTAAGTATATGTGTTTGGAATATATTTGTAATCAGGTATAGATAATCTTAGTTGATTAATTGTTCGAAGTTCAAATAATGAGTGATTTATTTTAATATGATGGTTTTATTTATTAAAATGTTTTGATTATGGAATATAATTGTGAAACTTAGAGTTAATGATTGATTTATTTTTAATCAGATGATTTTATTTATTAAGATGTTTTGATTATGGAATATAATTGCAAAACCTAGAGTTACTGATTGATTTATTTTTAGTCAGATGATTTTATTTATTAAGATGTTTTGATTATGGAATATAATTGTGAAACTTAGAGTAGATGATTGTTTTTTTAATACTTCAATGTCGTGAAATGAATTTGTTGAATTTGATTGGATAAATGTAGGTAATGAAAACTGATATTGACTGGATTTAGGAAATCCTAACTTTAGCTTATTTAATTGCTTGAAGTGCTTTTAGTGTTTAATTTTTCTTTCTCGAGATTTGTGAAAATAGAGTTAATGTTTAAAAGTCTTCCAGATACGGGTTTGTTTATTGGTATGAGTTGTCGTTATGTTGTCAACCTCTATTTTTTCTTGGGAAGTTTGTATAGTGCTATTTTGTGGTCTTACTCAGTTTTCACTAACGGGGATGGATTGTGCCTCCTTTGGATGAGGAGTGGGTTATGAGTTTTGTGTCTCCTTTGGATTAGGAGTGGAGTATGTGTTTAGTTCCTCCAGTGCTTGGAGAGGGTTTTGACCTTTGTTGCCTCTAGTGTTTCAAGAGGGTTTTTACCTTTGTAGCCTTCAGTGTTTGGAGAGTATTTTGTACTTTTTTATCCTCCTATGTTTGGAGTGAGTTTCTTTTATTTGTTTCCTCCTTGGTTTGGAGAGGTCATCTTATCCAGTTACCCATTGGTTTGTGGTCTTCGTACCGTATGTGTTGTCAATAGGAGAGTGGCTCTATGTGGGGGTCTAACACATAAAGGGGGCCAGGGTAGCTCACTTAGGGTTTAAGTAAGTGATAACTTAAAAAAAACTAATGAAAAACTCTCAAACTAATTAAGATAATTAATGCCTCTCTCATAGCTCATTCACTTTTAAGGTTTGAGATGAGATGAGAAGTGCAGTTGGTATGAGGGTCCGATGGCTGGTAGAGTTGAGCCTGGATAGCCCAAGATGTGGGTTCGGTTGCCTTAGACAGTTGAGCTAGGGTAACTCATAGCAAATGTTGTGTGGCACTCTCTCTATGTCAACTAGATGTCAGTTTTTGTACAACGTAAATGATTCTTGTTCTCTGGAAGCATTGTAACCATTTTGTTATGTGATAATGTGTTTTTTTTCAATTCAGTTTAGTTATGTGTTAGCCTATGTCTAGAGGTACATCGTCTTGTTTAGGAATTCCTGGTTACTATCTCGTAGCACCGGGGGTGAGCCGTTGGGTATCTCATGGTTGGGTGGAATGTGCACATTAATCCATTGGGTTGTCTTCTTGTTTTTGTGGATGAGTTTTCTAGTTGGAGAGCTCATGGGATCCAGATTCTTTCCTTGCTTATTCAGTCAGTTGATCTTGTATCTTATTACCCGTCATTTGTTATCGACGAGGAATTTGTAATATGTAATCATGCTTATTGGATTTATCTCATTCGGGGAATGAGTGTTGTAATCAGGTTGTAAATTATATTATTGGAATTTAGTAGTATCTCATATTCTTTGATGTAAATTATTACGTATGTAATGTATGCATTCTTATTTGTTCACTAATTAAATGTTATGGGTTTATTTCATGTTTCTTGTTTGGATTTAAGTAAACCAGTCTCATACCTTAGGGAATTGGTTGGCAATGGTTAGTAAACTTGCTTCTTAATTGTTCTTAAATAAATAAAAAAATAGTTTGTTTTTGTAGTAAATTGCAACTTCCCCTACGATTGCATGGCGGGGCGTTACACATGGTATCAGAGCCAGGTTTAAACACTGGGTGCTCTAGGATAATGTGGACCCATTAAGTTGTTTGTTGCATAGGATGTTTTGTTTTTGTACCTTGTCTTATGTTGTGGTGTGTAACTTTTAGGATCATGCCACCTAGGCTAGGTCATAAGGGTCATGGCCGTTTAGGCAGTCGAGGAGGTAATCAACAGGATACACCTCCCATTGTTCCCCATGCCTCTAATCATGAGCAACATCAGGCTTCTCAGTTTGTGCTAGTGGTTGGTAGCCAACATCAAGATCCACCAGGGATCAAAGACGCTCAGTTGTGTCGCTTGCTTGAGGAGACTCTTGCACATATGGACCTGAGGCAGATATGGTTAGGAGGTTGTAGCAGAGAGAGATCAGGTTCCAGCTCCATTGAGGTAGTCAAGGAGGCTCACATGAAAGATTTTATTAGAGCTTGTCCACCAAATTTTGATGGTTTGGGAAGTGGATCAAAGGCTGAGACTTGGTTGTTTGATTTGAATAGGTGTTTTTCCATGCATCCGTATGGTAGCAACACCAATGCTAGGTGTGCGATTATGCATTTGAGGGATTTTGCATCTACCTGGTGGAGGTTAGAGGAGCAGAAGCTCCATTTGGATATCAATGCTATATCTTGGGAGTTGTTCCTAGAGGGGTTTAGAGCTCTATTCCTTTCTGAACATTGGAATCAACGTTGTGGAGATGAGTTCCATGCCCTTCGACAGATGGATATGTCAGTGGAACAATTTAAGCGTTGTTTCTTTGAACTCAAACAGTTTGTAGTCATAGGTTATGACGAGGGTATGTTAGTCCAGCATTTCATTAGGGGTTTAAACCCCCAGATCAGTGGTGGTGTTTAGGTATTTGAGCCGAAGACCATGGAAGTAGCTGTGGATAAGGATCGTATTGTTGAGGAGAATTTGGCTTTGGTTTTAGGTGGTCAGGTGGGAGTTCAGTTTGGTAGTACACCTTCTTCTGGTGTTGCATCGTAGGGTGGCCGATCTCAGGCTACAGGGTTTTGTAGAGGGCTTCAGTCACCCGCTAAGGGTGAGCAGCATCAGTCTTCGCAGTCTAGGTAGCAGAATCCTCAATCCTAGCTCGATAGAAGTTGGAGATAGAAGAAGAGAGATAGGAGTTGGATGCGAGCTCATCATGATCATGTTGATCAGCCTGCTCAGAGTTCTTAGTCGCCATTCAGTGGAGCTGGTTATCCATGATCTAGTGGGCATCTAGCTGTGCAAGGTTTTAGTAGAGGGACAGGATGTTTCTCTTGAGGTTAGCAGGGCCACTTTGCTTGTGAGTGTCCTCAGGAGGGAAATTCTAGTTTTAGTCATAGGTCAGCAGCTTTAGAGTCAATAGTAGGAGATGTAGATAGATTGTATAGGGCATTCACTATAGAGGATACCCGTTAGGATGAGCATCTGGGTGTAGTTCATCCTTCGGCTTAAGGAGTTGATCCTCGTAGATCGAAGTTCTGAGTCATTTAGTGTTCAGTTGGTTTTGAGGGAGTTCTATCCCTATTTTGTTTTCAGGCTTCCAAGAGTGAGCCTAACCCTAGGGGGGAGGATGTAACACCCCTCCATTTTGGATGTTTGGATTAGCAGTGGTTTCTTTGTAATGCTTTGTTTTGTTTATGCTTTGAATTTCGAACTTGGTTACTTTTGATCGCAATTGTTAAATGATGTGAATGTTATATTTTGATGTGATGTTATTTCAAGGAGGAAGTTGTAATATGTAATATTGCTTATTGGATTTATCTCATTTGGGGAATGAGTATTGTAACCTTATTGCTATGTGATCGTTATTGAAATCATGTGGTACTTCATATTCATTGATATAAATTATCATGTATGGAATGTATGCATTCTTATTTCTTTAAGTATATAAATGTGATGGTGTTAATTCATGTTTCTTATTTGGGTTTAAGTAACTCAGTCTCGTAACATTATGGGATTGGTTGGCAATGGTTAGTGAACTTGCATGTTAATTGTTCTTAAACAAAAATAAAATAAAATTAGTTCGTTTGTGTAGTAAATTAAAAACTTCCCCTAGGGTTGCATGGCGGGGTGTTACACATGGTATCAGAGCCAAAGTTTAAACACTAGGTGCTCTAGGATAATGTGGACCCATTAAGTTGTTAGCTTCTTAGATTTTTTGTTGTGTATCTTTTCAGGATCATGCCACCTAGGCGAGGTCATAGAGGTCGTGTCCGTGTAGGCAGTCGAGGAGGTAATCAACAAGATACACCTCCCATTGTTCCCCATGTTTCTGATCATGAGGAGCATCAAGCTTCTCAGTTTATGCCAGAGGTTGGTATTCAGCATCAGGATCCACCAAGGATTGGGGAAGCTCAGTTGCATTGCTTGCTTGAGGAGACTCTTGCTCGTATGGGCCCTAGGCCGGATAGGGATCAAGAGGTCATAGGAAAGAGAGATCAAGTTCCAGCTCCATCTGAGGTAGTCATGGCTACTCACATGAGAGATCTCCTTAGAGCTCATCCACCCACTTTTGATGGTTTGGGTAGTAGATCAGAGGTAGAGACTTGGTTGTTTGATTTGAATAGGTATTTTTCCATGCGTCCGTATGGTAGCAACACCAAGGCTAGGTGTGCAATTATGCATTTTTGGGATTTCGCATCTAACTAGTTGAGGTTAGAGGAGCAGAAGCTCCATTTGGATATTGGCACTATATCTTGGAAGTTGTTCCTAGAGCGGTTTAGAGCTTGATTACTTTCTGATCATTGGCATTAGTGTTATGGAGATGAGTTCCATGCCCTACGACAGATGGATATGTCAATTGAACAGTTTGAGTGTCGCTTCTCTGAGCTCAAACAGTTGGCAGGCATAGGTGATGATGAAGGTATGTTGGTCCAACATTTCATCAGGGGCTTAAACCCCCAAATCAGTGGTGGAGTTCGGGTATTCAAGCCGAAGACCATGGAGGTAGCTGTAGATAAGGCTCGTATTGTTGAGGAGAATTTTTCCTTGGTTTTAGGTGGTCAAGTGGGAGTTTAGTTTGGAAGTGCACCTTCTTTTGGTGTTGCATCTCAGAGTGGCCAATCTCAAGCTATAGGCTTTTCTAGAGGGCATCAGTTACCTGCTAAGGGTGACCAGCAGCAACAACCTTTGTAGTCCAGGCAGTAGAATCCTTAGTCCCAACCCGATAGAAGTTGGAGATAGAAGAATAGAGATAGGAGTTGGATGTGAGCTCATCGTGATCATTTTGATCAACCTGTTTAGAGTTCTTAGTCGACATTTAGTGGAGGTGGTTTTCCACGACCTAGTGGGCCTCCAGTTGTTCAGGGTTTCAGTAGATAGACATGATGTTTCTCTTATGGCTAGCAGGGCCACTTTGCTCATGAGTTTCCTCAGCAAGGCAATTCTGGTTTTAGTTAGAGGTCAGCAACTTTTGAGCTGATAGTAGGAGATGCGGGCAGATCGCATAGGGCATTCACTATGGTGGATACCCGTCAGGCCGAGCATCTTGGTGCAGTTCATCCTTCAGCTTTAAGAGTTGATCCTCACGGATCAAGGTTTTGAGTTAGTTAGTGTCTAGTTGGTTTTGAGGGAGTTCTATCCCTATTTTATTTGCATTCTTCCAGGAGTAAGGCTGACCCTAGGGGGAGGATGTAATAGCCCTCCATTTTGGATGTTTGGATCGGTAGTGGTTTCTTTGTAATACTTTGTACTATTTATGTTGTGACTTTGGAACTTGGTTACTTTTAATCGCAATTGTTAAATGATGTGAATGCTATATTTTAATGCGATGTTATTTTATTTTAATGTTATCTTTATGGCATGTTTTGGATTAACTTAGAGGATATTTGATTTAACAATGTTTTATGTTGTTTATCATATTCTTGATGTTAGAATCGTTAGTAGTAATTGTGTATTGGTGAAGGAGACGGGATTGTATCACTCACTTGCGAGTGCCCTACGATTCTGAGATTTCCTCTTCACTGTGTGTTTGATCATATTATATATATATGCATGTTTGATGTACTCTTTGTTCACAAGTTGACAAGTACATGACATCGACTCCACCTAGTTCACAGGTTTGAGCGTGTCCATTAACCAATGGTTATCGATTGGGAGATAGTAGCTAGGTTTTCCATGCCAAGTCGTCACACTAGTCATAATTTGTTGTCGGGTTGAGCGGTTTTGATTTGGTTATTTCCTCCTTGATAAACTATTTCATTTTATATTTTAAATGCTATTAAATGGTGGGTATGGTTAAAATGATGATTTAACATATCTAGTTTCAAGGTTGAAATGTTATTTATTTCATGGATTAATTAGATTTAATTAATAAAATAATTTTTAGTTTATTGATTAACTAGGTAAATGGTGATAAATTAAATGAAATAGTTGTTTTGCCATTATTGTTTATTAAATTTCAAATTAAAAATGAAAATGGAAACCATGTTGCATATTTAAAGTTAAATTAAAATAAAAATAGAAATGTGTTTTAAATTTCACTTTTTGAAATTTTGGATAAAATATATTCTTTGCAACTTTGAAATTCTTTGTTTTAAATGAAATTTTGAAGAAAAAAGCATGAAATAACATTTTGAAAATAAAATTGTTTTAAAATTTTAAAATGGAAATATCCTCCAAATGTTCAATAAATTTAGTGGGTGGGATATTTTTAGGGGTTTGACCAAATTTTGGGAAAAACTCTTTGTAAGGAAAATGGAATTTCATTTTAGTTTTAATTTGGAAATTGTGGAAGAAAAAAGAGGAGCAAGGATTTGGATTTGGTTCTGGAAATTTTGAAGAAGCAAGGGGATTTCTAGTTGAGTTGAAATCAAAACGGGGATAAAAATCTCTATTGTCAAATTTTCAAGCTTGGGGAGAAAACACCAGGTTCTTCTACGATTTTTGTTTCATTTTGAAATAAGTTTTAAATCTTTGTTTTGCTATTTGAAAATCTTTAAAATGTTGTTTAAATTTAATGCAAACCCATTTGAAATTGTTTCAAGACTTGCAATTTCTATTGAAATAATGGTATAGAAAACAAAGCAAGATTCAAACCATGGAAAATTAGAAGTTGCACCAAAGAATTCTATTATGAACTAGAAATTAAGAAATTTACAAATTTGTGCTTGGCTGTGTATTTATATGTGTGTGTTTGTGTGTGTGTGTGTGTGTGTGTGTGTGTGTGTGTGTGTGTGTGTGTGTGTGTGTGTGTGTGTGTGTGTGTGTGTGTGTGTGTGTGTTTAGAGTTTCAATATGGGAAATTTGTTTTTTTTGTTTGCTTTCAAAATTTTACCTAGATGATTATTTTGTTTTGTTTTCTATTGGAGAAAACCCAGAAAACAGAGTTTTTCTTTTGTGCTCTAGTTTTTTTTGGAGTTCTGGGTTTTATTATTTAAATCAAAATATAGTTTTGTTTTTTTTTAATTGTGTGGAGGTGGGGCGCTGCTCCATAGCCACCCATAGGGGCAATTGTGAAGGCAGTGTCGTTGCCTTCACAGGCAGCTGCGCTGCCTTCCTAACAATCCCTATGGGAAGCTATGCGCCTTTCCTTGTGGGTTCGTTCTTTTTCTATTCTTATTTAAATTTTATTTAAATTCATTTTTTTAATTATTTTTTATCATTAATTTATATTATATATATTTTATAATATATATGTATTATATCAGAGAAGCTATTTCTGGATTAGATTGTGTAAGCTTTTTTGGATCAATGTTTTGGATCACACTATATATTAATATAGTGTAATCTTTTGTGTAAGATTGTATTATATATTATAATATATTAATATATTATAAATATATAATGGGTATATATTATATATATATATCTTTTAATTTCAATAAATAACTTATTTTATTATTTAAAAAAGTATTATATGTATGTATATGAAATATATATATGTTAATTAATAAGGGATTAATTAGAATTAGTTGGATTTTTTTTTTAAATAATTTAAACATCTATAATAGGAATGTTAAAATGATTACTTCATTATTATAATTGAAATGAACTTGATGTATGATCAAATATTTTTATGTAAAAATATTAATGTTAATTATTTGGTATGATTGAACAAATGAAATTAGATTATTAGTTTAAGTTCCTTAACATTGCAATGAAGTTTATTACTAGTGAGTATGTACAAATAGTGTTAATTATTTAATTAATTTCTTGCACTATGTAATTGTTTGACTTGGATTTAGGAAATCCTAAAATAGGTGATTAAATCGTCAAATTGATTTTCTTTATGTAATCTCCCTCTTTCGTGTTGATGGGAAAATAGAGTAAATGTTTTGAAGTCTTCTAGATAGGGGATTCATTTATTGGTATGGGTTGTCGTTATGATAGTCAACCTCTATTTTTCTGTGGGAAGTGCGTATAGTTGCACCATGTTATTTCACCCAGTTTTCACAAATGGGGATGGTTTGTGCCTCCTTGGGAATAGGAGAGGGTTATGTGGTTTGTGCCTCCTTTGGAAGGAGTGGGTTTTGTATTTTATTTTCCTCCAGTGTTTGGATTGAGTTTCCTTTGTTTGTTGCCTCTTTGGATTGGAGAGGTCGTCTTATTTAGTTTACCCATTGGATTGTGGTTTTGTATCGTGATTGTGTTGTCGATAGGAGAGTGGCTCTTTGTGGGGGTCTGGCACACAAAGGGGTGCCAGGGTAACTCACCTAGGGTTTAATCAAGTGATAATTTAAAAGAATTAATGGGTAACTTTCACACTAATAAAGATAATGAATGCCTCTCTCATGAAGCATGTGTTTGTAAAGGCCCGAGATGAGACGAGACGCATAGTTTTGCATGAGGGTCTGGCGGCCGGTAGAGGCAAGCCAGGGTAACCCAAGATGGGGGTCTGGTAGCCTAGGAAGGTTGAGCTAGGGTAACTCATGGAAATTTATGTATGACACTCTTCCTACGTCAACAGTCAGTCAGATATTATGTGGTGTACAGATGATGTACATGATCTTTGTTCTCTGGAAGAATTGTAACCATTGTGTGAGGTGTTTTGATACTTGTATTTATTTCTTTTCACTTTTGTGTAGCCTATGTCTAGAGGTAGATGGGCTTGTATAGGAATTCTTGCTTACTATCTCCTAGCAGAGGGGGTGAGCCTTCAGGTATCACATGGTTGGGTGGAATGTGCACCTTAATTCGTTGGGTTTTCTTCTTGTTCATGTGGATGATATTTCCAGTTGGAGAGCTCATGGGATCGAGTTTCATTTCATGCTTTATGCTTTCAGTTAATATTGTAATTTTGTTACCCCTCATTGTCATCGAGGTGGAAGTTGTAATATGTAATCTTGCTTATTGGATTTATCTCATTTGGGGAATGAGTGTTGTAACCTTATTGCTATGTGATCATTATTGAAATCATGTGGTACTGCATATTCTTTGATATAAATTATCATGTATGGAATGTATGCGTTCTTATTTCTTTAAGTATATAAATGTTATGGTGTTAATTCATGTTTCTTGTTTGGGTTTAAGTAACTCAGTCTCGTAACCTTAGGGGATTGGTTGGCAATGGATAGTGAGCTTGCATGTTAATTTTTCTTAAACAAAAAAATAAATAGTTCATTTGTGTAGTAAATTGCAAACTTCCCCTAGGGTTGCATGGCGAGGTGTTACAAAACAAGAGCTACAAAGTAGTGAAGTTCCTACATAAATGTTTAAGAATAGTTTTGTTTGTATTTGTTGTGTTTGCTATGTTTTAGGAAGAATCGGTCACAATAAATAGTGATAACCTAAATTTAGGAATTTGATCATTAATAGAGTCAACTTTTTTTTCCAATAGAAAATGACCCTTATAACAAAAAATTTTAGCTCACTTTATAATTCTGATTAACTTGTAAAAAAATAATTGGAAGAATTGAATTAAAACTTATATATCTGTGAACTGTGTGCACCATATGAAATGATCTCATTGTCATCATATATGATAAAAAATTATTTTTAAAAATGAAAAGGTCTTTAGAACTTTCATTGTACATTGAGTCATGTATAACCAAGCTACTTAAATGTTACAGTTTTCTCCACAAAAGAAATTGAAAGCATCTAGTCCTGAGTCCTCTCATAGGTGCCTAATGTCTCCAAAAAAAGCATATGATAGGAAATCATATTTTTATTCAATTCAGTAATAGATAACTCATTTATAAGTGTCATAAAACTTATAATGTGAAGTCTATTGCAAAAGGCTTGGATCAAACATCAAAAATCTCAATTGAACCCATATGCCTATTTTTTTGATTATAGAGTAGTGCACAGAAGCATTGCACTAGGCATTGGACCAAGACCACAAGGTACAAGATTAATTGTTGAAGCTATTATTGAAGCCTCTTCATAGGAAACATGACTGACTAATTGGTATCCTCTTTTAGCACTAAGATCCTATAAAATTGGAAGCAATAGTTTAATTTGCTATATATTAACCATCTTTTACTTACAAACTTTCTTTGAAAAAGGTTGGGAGAATGTGCCATACCTCTACTACATTTAAGCGAAGATCAATTAGTACTGCAAAGAAGAAATCAATAGAGGGTGTTACATTACTTACTTATATGCAAGCATTGGTCCATATTTCATACACCCTATGTACACTCTTAGGTTGGCTCAATATCATTGAAGAGTGGTAGATAAAATTCCTAAAAATAGTTTTCAACATTATTAATAATCAAAAAAAGAAGGTAGAGTTATGAAATACTTCTTCAGATTGATTAGCTTTATTTAGGTTCTTTTAAGACATATCACTATACTGAAAATCTCTCAATATTTCCTCTATAAGGTGACACTTTTCAATCAAGGTTTAATATGGTCTGAATACATACTGTTGACATATTCTTGACCATGCAAGCTATTTGAAAAATTAAAGAGGAAACACTTGTACCTAGATTTACATGAATACAATCATCAATGTTGATATAAAAGTCAGGATCCCATTTGGCCGCAACAATGGAAAAATAGATTTTTGTCTACAAAGGACAAATTTGTGAAAAAAGGTGTAGCATTTGGTAAATACATGTTTTCTTGAACTTTGACGATTTTGACTAGTCCTTATTTTTAACATATAAATGAGGAAAAGATCTTAACCCATGATTCACTAAAATGTGAATGCTTAAAACAAGTTCATCCATGACTAAGTGAAAACCACAAGTGAATGCTCAAAACACCATCAAACCTTTGACTTCAATTATGCAAAAATAATAATCAGATTCTTAATTCAGGAAGAAACCTTTACCCTAATGAGAAAAATGAAGAAAAATCACACAAGAAATTATACCCATTAAAAGCACCTAAACAACTCATTAAATACCAACAACAGTAGTTTTGGAGTGCTACAAAAACATGATAAACTAATTCAATATTCATCAACTTATAAAAGTCATCATAATTTTTCGCAATATTGAAAACTTTCATGAGAATGGTTCCATAATTCTATCAGATGTAAGAAATCATACTGTATATGATCATATCTATTGTACCCGAACTTTGCTGGGATCTACATATAGAACATCAAGCCTAAAGGTCTTGGACCTAAAAAATAGTTACAGCCTTCATTTTGTGTTTTCTTTTGGAAATACAATAGAGTGTTGCATACTAATATCTTGTATATTTGGAGTGGACCCCTTCCAGGATAGTGCAATCGAGAGAGGGAAACTTTCTTGTATCTAAAAGTACAGGCATAACCAAATGTGAGGTTGTAATAAATATAGAATAAGATTGTTATGTTTATAAACAACACAATATCCTCCTAAAATTTAAACTGATGGTTTTATGACTCTTCCTAAACATACTTCAACAAGACCAAGGTAGTAGGAAATGTGGGCAGTGTGGACATGGACAACATTTAAAAAAAAGTGTCTGTTATCAGGTCTATAGCATATATGAATATTACTTTATTGAGCTCTGTTTTCACTATATGCATCACAAGTTTTTCCTTTGCTCTTTGATATATTTTAAAATGCAACTTGTTCCATGACTTTAAAATTTGAAATCAATGTGGCTATTAGCATAAATTTCTTACAAGAAAGCTGAAAATGTACTTAATTCACATAGTCATGCATTCACGTTTACAACCATCCTGGACTACTTGCAATTCCTGATCTTGATGTCTGTTCGTGAATCTAATATCGCCATTTACCTCAGTAGTTTTCCACATCCTGCCAAAAATCAGAAGACATAGCATTAAACAAAGAAAACACTTGTTCTAACAAGAAAATATAGTTGTGGTTCTCTTATCAGCTGCATGGTAAACTGATTTTGGCTGCAATAACTACTTCCAGAGAATGTATACGGTGGTAGCACAAACAAAAAATAAATTATATTTGTATTTGTTGACTCATGCAAGGAATGAAAACCCAGAACCATCAGAAGTACACAGTCCTTTAATTTGTGATTCATGACTTTCATGATTCATAAGTATTTAATTAGCTAGCAATGCACTACTTTAGTGTTTAATTCCAAACGTACGATCTGAAAGGTTCTAAACATCAAGTGTACCATGAGCAAACCAAAATGATGTAGAATGAATATTTGTTTCAAATCAAAAGATTAATTGTATTGAAAAGCATTTCTTTCAAGCCCAAAAGTCTTTCCCCTCTTGGAGGAGATCCCAGCATTGGAGGATAGAGAAATGAACGCCTCAAGATACTAAAGATATGCATTTTCAGATACTAAAGAAAGTTCTAGATAGATTGAAGAAGTTGAAAACACTAAAGAGGATAGAGTGCAGTGGTAGTTATGGGCTTGGAGATTTACAAAAGGTGGGAATGAGAGTTTCTAGGCAAGATTGTGAAAATAGAAGAAATTATTCAAAAGACTTTGATAAATCAGGATCATCACAAAAATAAGAAAATGTTCTCAAGAAAGGAGAAAACTTCGCAAGTTATCAACAAACGATTTTGATCTGTATACTTCCTTTTACTTTGTTGACACCTTGTCAATATGATATGGTGAAGATATGGTGTCATAAAAGTTATGAGATAATAGTCTTATATAGTGAAAAGCAATAAAAGAGTCTCAGTTAGGTTTTAGAAAGGTGAACTATTTTTTTCTCAAGAGATTGTTAAAACCCTTGCTAAATGCTCACTGTCAAAGCCATAAAATCATAATGAAGACTAAAAGTCTCTGTGAAGGTTTGAAGGAGGTTAACTGTAAGGCAGATACTGAGACTGCCATTACAACACGCATGGGTTATGAAGGCAAGATCTTAAAATTTCCACAAGGTGCTATAGCAACCAAGGAAAATCATACACCCATACACCAGTTTGATGGACAGCGAGGGAAATTAAAGTGACAATTTAACATCTTCTTCATTGGTAGGGGTTTTGCTTCAAGTTTTTCTGTAAAGAACCAATCTCTGCTACCATTTTCTCAGACTTCAGTCTGCTTCATAGTTAGCATAAATGTCAGGAAAAGCTTCTCGGGATCACAATGCATCACCTTTGTTGGACAGAAAAGCTGGCAGTTATAGTAAAGGAAGTATTGGAAAGTCTTTAAGTGGGAACAATAATGAGAATATTGACATGCAAAACTCAAAGAATTCAAATCAAGACCCTCTAGCTGCCAAAATATCTCCTGGAGCAACTAAACTCTTGAATGCAGTACCAGAGGTAGCCTATCCTAAAACTGAGTATCTAGAATATGAGAACTTGAATGACCTCAATGACATGGATGCTCATCTTGCTACATTGCTAGATAGGCTCGACTTTAAGGACTGGGTTATGGTTTGTGAGGAATTAACTCATGTGCAATAGCTATCAAATTTTATGAAGAGGGCATGCTTTCAATATTGACTAATAAAGTCATCTTAATAGTCAAATCAGTGAGGAATCCAACAAGTGCTTCTATCAAGGTCTTTGATCAATGCTTTTAGTTTTTATTTGAAGATAACATTTGAAATGACTAATTGGGAGTATCTAGAACCAAAAAAACAACTTCTTTATGTGATCCAAAGAACTCCACAAGGTCTGGTCTTCTTATGCTGATCACTTTTGTTATATTCTACGGATATCTTATCCAGGCTATATCACTAAATGTTTCCCTAGCAATTGTAAACACTCACATTAATGTTTTTTTGATGAGGGTGCAACCAGAGACACAGAAAATAACCCACAAATAAGAGAATAATTTTATTATTCAGAAAATGGAGCTTCTTACATGCAGAGGATCTCAAATCCCCAATTTCTACAACACATGCAAGCTACAGAAAGCTACGGAATAACCCTTTCGCAGTATGCGAGCTTGTCCCCAAAAAGTTACCCAAAAATTAGAAAACCTACCCATAAATAGAGCTCCTCATTAGTTTGGAGCCAAAATATCATTCAAATTGAGTTTAGGTGGTCTGGTGCTGAAAATTTACAATATGAAGTTCAAATTTCAAAAGAGCATTTGTAATGGTATCTTCTAGAAAGTGTGCCAACTTCCCGGGGCCATAACTTTTGATTCGGGACTCCAATTCGCAAACCGTTTGAACCGTTGGAAAGGTCTCGAAGTCAAGAGCATGCTCAATTTTGGTAGGTTTCAGGGCCATTTCGGAAGCTCTAAATGCCTCAAATCCAACTTGGAAGATTTTCAGGTGCAAATTTGGGAAACTAAAACTGCAATATCTTTCAACCCAGGAATAGAAAATAAAAACCATAAATTGGGAATTTCATTATGGTGATAAGGGTATCCAAAAATGTAAAAAAATATGAAAAATGATATAATTGAAATTTAACTATTTTTGGGTGATGCAAGATTGCCCTTACACGACTGGATGCTCCTGCATCAAACACCCAGGGTAATTTGAGAAGTGACCGTGTCACATCTCAAATGGTTGAGGAAAACCCAACCGGTCAACTACTGCCTTAGATAGCCAAGATGAATCTTCCACAGGCCTTCCTCTCCATTTCACCAGATATTCATCATACTGCCTGTTTCTGGTACTCCTTCCCACACGACTATCCAAATTTCCTCAATCTCATCCTTTTATGAAGTAGATGTTGGAATCCCACACTGTTCCATCATTGGTACTTCCTCTATGCCACCTTCATGATACTATGTCAAATTGAAAATGATGAACACAAGGGAAATGTTGAATCCATATGGAAACTCTACCTCATATGCATTCCCTGAATCATGTTTCTTTAAAATTTTACAAGGACTGAACTTCTTCATCTTCAATTTTTTATATGTTCCCACTAGAAACCTTTCTTTCCTCAAGTGGACCATCACTTCATCACCAATCTGAAACTCCTTATACCTCCGCTTTTGATCTTCCTTAGCCTTATACTACATATTCATCTTGTTAATATGTTCTCTTACCTTCTCATGTATATCCTTAATGTGTTCTACAAAATCTTTAGCTTCAACACTTATGTTCTTCTCTTGGTCCATCTTCCTCAATTCTGGAGCTATTTTGGGGCTACCTCCATACATAATCTAGAATGGTGATCTACCAGTACTTCTGTTGACAGAATTGTTGTAAGAGAATTCTGCCTAGGGTAAGATCAAGTCCCATCCCTTGGGTTTATCTCCTACCAAACATATCAGTAGGTTACCTAGACTCCTTTTAATAACCTCTATCTTCCCATCTATTTGTGGATGGCATACAAAACTAAACTTCAACCTATTTTCAACTTCTTCCATAAGGTCCTCCAAAAGTACCCCAAAAATTTGGTGTCATGATCTGAAACAATACTCTTTGGCAGACCATGTAGCCTCACCACCTCTTTGAAGAACAAGTCAGCAATGTGGACTACATCATGGGTCTTCTGACATGGAATGAAATGTGCCATCTTTGAAAACCTATCAACCACCACAAAGACAAAATCATTCCCTCAATGTGTCCTTGGCAAACCAAGAACAAAGTCCATACTTATATCTTCGCATGGCCTCATTGGTACAGGTAAGGGCTGATATAAGCCTATATTATGGCTCACTCCTTTATCCATCTGACATACTTTGCAGCTTTGTACAAACTTCATCACATCCAGTGACAACTAAGGCCAATAATAATGCTCAATGATAATGGCAATGGTCTTATCCCAACCAAAATGTCCTGTCATTTCTCCACTATGCTTCTCCTTTATTAGGTTCTCCCTCATAGAACTCCTCGGGATACACAATTGACTTCCCTTAAATAACATGCCATCCTAGATTATGAAATCCAGCCACCTTGTCCTGTCCACTATAACAGGTTCCTTGCAAGCTTTCCAAGCCTTGCAAAATCAGGATCTTCTGCATACAGTGTCTTGAGTTCATTGAACCCAACCACTTCAATTTGCATCTTTGTCATCAATGTATGCCTCCTACATAAGGCATCTTCTACCCTATTTGACTTCCCACTCCTATGTTTCAAAACAAAGGTATAACTCTGTAAAAACTCTACCCATTTCATATGCCTTTGATTTAATTTTCCTTGACTATTTAGGTACTGCAAGGCCTGATGATCAGTATATAGAACAATTCCTTCGGCAACAAATAATGTCTCCATTTCTTTAATGCTTGAACTATTGCATAAAATTCCTAATCATATACAAAATACTTTCTCTTGGCATCATTTAAGTTTTCACTAAAATAGGCAATGGGCTTACCTTCTTGGCTCAACACTACTCTAATGGCACAACCACTAGCATCACAATCCACCTGAAACACCTTGTTGAAATCTGGGAGAGTTAGAACAGGTTGCTCTCACCTTTTGGTTCAATAGTTCAAAAATTTTGCTGCTCCAGTGCTCCACTTGAATTCTTTTCTATCCCCTCTCATTGTTTCAGTTAGGCCCATCCACAAATACTACTAAAGTTTCTAATGAACTTTATATAAAAACTAGCCAAACCATGGAAAGATCTCACCTCAGTAGCAGTTCTTGGGGTAGGCCATTCCATAATAGCCTTCACCTTCTCTGGGTCCATCTTGAGACCTTCTGCTGAGACAACAAACCCCAAGTACACTAACTCCCTCTTCACAAAACTGCACTTCTTAAGATTAATCAACAGTTTCTCTTTTCTTAACTTCTCAAAGGCTCTCCGAATATGCATCAGATGCTCATCCAACATCTTACTGAAAATCAAAATATCATCTAAATACACAATAACAAAACTTCCCAGAAATTATTTTAGTACCTCGTTCATGAGTCGCATGAATGTGCTCGGTGCATTGTTAGCCCAAAAGGAATGACTAACCACTGCATGTCTCTTTGTTCACAAGGTAGTCTCCATTCATTTCCCTTCGACCGATTCGGTGATATCCACTCTTCAGATCAATCTTTGTAGCACCGAGTTCACTCAAATAGTCCATCGTCATCCATCCTTGGTAGGGGAACTGGTAGATTTCTGATTGTTATCTTGTTTATGGCTTCTGAGAATCATTAACATCCCTCCACTCCCCCATCCTTCTTGGTGCTAGTACTACGTATTGTACATGACTCAAACTCTCCCATATCAAACCCTTTCAACAACTCTTGAACTTGTCTGTTCAACTCCTCATTTTCTACTATAGTCATTCTATGAGCTACCTTATTTGGAAAACTGGCTCCAGGAATCAATTCAATCTGATGACTGATCTTCCTTATTGGTGGTAAACCCTCAGGTACATTATCAGAAACAATATCCTGAAACTCATCCAACATCCCAGAAACTTCTTCTGGAACCTTCTCACTATCCTCCTTACTCACTCTAGGAATCAATGCATAACACACACGCCCATGCTTCATACCTTCTAAAAAATTTCTTCCATCTACATAACAAATTCTAGCACTACTGCATACCTTTTCTTCGGTCTCCTTCAACAGTTTCAACTTGTGACTAACCCCATCCTTTGTGAAGGAATAATTATTTTGCATGGCCATCATGTATAGCTCGCCTATCGAATCCACCACAAATTCTCCCCCAACAACATGTGGCATGTATCCATGGGATGATATCACAAAGTACCTCATCATGGTAGTTTATCTTGAACTTACTAGGCAATCGCCATTGACCAAAACTTTGTGGTCTTTTGC
>VDFB02386400.1:38387-48963 GCA_007258455.2 Sequoia sempervirens | reverse complement strand
CCATTGAATTTAAGAGGAAAGGAAAAGAACCTCATGATGAGGAGAAATTTGATCAAGGAACGTTGAAAGAAAGAGCCAAACCCAAGGAGGTCCCTCATTTAGGATAAAGTACAAGATGATGGGAAAGTGTGTAGAGTCATTATTATTTCGAGGGTTCTCACCCGACAATATTGTCGAAGGAGGCGGTCGACAAGCTGAATTTGACAAGGATACCCCACAACAATCATACAAAGAGTCACATGGCTCAATAAAGGTCAACATGTCTTGGTGAATGAACAAGCATGGGTGGAGTTCTCAATTGGTAGGTACAAGGACAAAGTTTTGTGTGATGTGTTACCTATGGATGCATGCCACTTGCTCCTAGGTAGACAATGGAAATTTGACCGCCAAGCTGTGCATGATGGAGCAAAGAACTCCTATACCTTCAAGAAAGATAAGGTGACTTTCAAAATTCAGTCTTTGCTAGAAGATACAAAGGTGTAGATAGCAGTTCCTAAACTGCTCATGGTTGGAGAAAAAGAGTTCCTAGAAGCCTTAGAAGAAGGAGAAGGAGTTGGTTATGCAGTGATGATCAAGCCAAGAGAAGTGAGCAAAGAGAAAGCAACTGAAAGAGCAGAGCTACCTAAGGAGATATAGAAATGGTTGCAGACCTATGAAGGTATTGTAAGTAGTGGTCAACCAGCAACATTACCTCCTAAAAGAGCCATAAGTCATAGGATAGACTTGATACCAGGAGCTACCCTTCCAAACAAAGCAGCTTACAAGATGACACCTCAACAAAATGAGGAAATAGCTAGGTAGATTCAAGAACTTCTAAACCAAGGTCTCATTAGGAAAAGCATTAGTCCATGTGCAGTACCCACTGTCTTAGCACCTAAAAAGGGAGGAGAATGGAGCTTTAATGTGTTGATTCGGGGCAATAAACAAGACAACCATCAAGCATAGATTCCTGCCTAGGATTGAAAGGGATCTCATGTGGATTGTCTAGGTGAAGCTGAGTACTGTCACCAAGATAGATTTAAAGAGTCGTTATCCTGAAATTAGGATACATGAGGAGATGAGTGGAAAAGCGACCTTCAAAACCAATGAGGGTCTCTATAGTGGCTAGTTATTCCATTTGTGTCTAACGCCCTCCACATTCATGAGACTCATGAATGAAATCAAAAGACTTTACATTGGCAAGTTTGTAGTAGTGTATCTTGATGATATACTAATCTATAGTAGAACAAGAGAAGAGCACCTCCATCATATTGAGTTGATTTTCAAGAAGCTGCAGGAGAAGCTAAAGATCAATTTGGAAAAGTGTGAGTTCATCAAAATAGAGCTGGTGTACCTTGGATTTGTGCTATCACATGGCAACTTGAAGATGGACAACAGCAAGGTAGAAGCCATTCTCAATTGGCCTACTCCAAAGACAACAACAGAGGTAAGAAGCTTCCATGGTCTTGCTCAGTATTATAGGAAATTCATAAGACAGTTTAGTGCTATTTGTGCTCCTATGTTGGATACCATTAAAGGAGGAATAGAAGACTAAGTTTGTATGAAATGAGCAAAGCTAACAAGAGTTTTGAGTTCTTTGAAGGAAGAGATAGCTACCTAACCTATTTTGGTGTTACCAAGCTTTGAGAAGCTATTCACCATTGAGTGTGATGCAAGCAATGTGGCTATTGGAGTTGTTCTCAATCAAGAGGGCAGACCGGTGGCTTTTCATTCAGAGAAGTTAAGTGAAGCCAAGAAGAAGTATTCTTCTTATGACCTTGAGATGTATGCATTGGTTCAAGCTCTAAGGAAATGGAGGCATTACTTGCTTCCCAAGGAATTCATAGTGTATTCAGACAACCAAGCACTCAGTTTCCTGAATTCACAAGAGAAGTTGAGTCACAGACACATGAAATGGGTGGAGTATTTGCAAGCTTACACCTTCAATATCAAGCACAAGAAAGGATCTCTCAACAAGGTGGTAGATGCCTTGAGCAGAAGAGTCCTCACAATTCAGGAAATTTAGTTGAAGAGCATGGGAATAGATCACTTCAAGGATCTATATGTAGATGATGAAGGCTTTGCAAATATTTATAAGGTATGTGCTGAATACAAGAATCACTTTCATAGTAAATATGTTGAATATACTTTGCAAAGTGATCTTTTGTTTAAAGGGAATCAACTATGTGTTCCTAGAGGTTCTATTAGAGAGAACTTGATACAAGAAAAGCATAATGGTGCATTGAGTGGTCATTTTGGGATCACCAAAACTCAGGAACTGGTTCAAAGGTTTTACTATTGGCCAAGGATGAACCTAGATGTCAGGAGGTATGTGGAGAGTTGTGTGGTGTGTCAAAAGGCCAAAGGTACTTCTTCAAATGCAGGCCTATACCAACCACTGCCTATCCCTACTAGGCCATGGGAATGCTTGAGTATGGAATTTGTAGTTGGGTTACCAAAGACAAGACAGAGACGTAGACTGATCTGTTTATGTGGTTGTAGACAGATTCAAAAAAATGGCTCACTTTGTGCCATGTCAAACAACCAATGATGCCAGTCAAATAGCCTCTCTTTTCTTCAAAGAGATAGTAAGGATTCATGGATTACCAATCAACATTGTATCAGACAGAGACACTAAGTTTATGAGTCATTTTTGGAAGACTCTTTGGCAAAGAATGGGCATTAATTTATCCTTTGGATCTGCATACCATCCCCAAACTGATGGTCAGACTGAAGTTGTAAATAGGACACTTGGAAATCTCTTAAGATGCTTGACCAAGGAGTATGGTCAACAATGGGATCAGTTGATTGGGCAAGCTGAATATGCCTATAATGATACTGTCAACAGATCAACAAGGAAGAGTCCCTTTGAAATTGTCTATGGACTGCACCCTAGAGGTGTTTATGAGTTGAGAGAGTTGAAGGATGGAGTCAAGGGAAGTGGATATGTTGATGACTTTTCCTATGCAATGCAGGAGATTCATGAGACAGTAAAAAAACCATTGGCAAAAAACACCATGAAGCATAAGACTAAGGTGGATGAGCATAGGAAACAAGTTCAATTCAATGTTGGAGACTTAGTAATGGTGCATTTGAACAAGTCTAGACTGCAGAAAAGAGTTCCTCATAAGTTGAAAATGAAGAGGATAGGTCCTTGTCCTATCTTGGAGAAATATGGAAATAATGCATTTAAGGTGCAGCTACCAGATGATAGTGGACTGTGCCCTGTTTTTAACATTGCAGATCTAGTTCATTACAGAGGACCACCACCAAACATGGATCAAACTCTTCATGAAGTCATCCAAGATGTGGAAGAACTCAAATTTCCCTCCACTACAATCAAACAAGGTGACAAGATTTTGGATACCAGGGTCTATAAGAGAACTAGAACCAAGGAGTAGAAAGAATAGCTAATTAAAAGACATGATCAACCTTATGCAGATGCAGTGTGGATCAAGGAGTCAGAGTTCAAGAAGTTGGGAATTGATCCCAACTTGCTCAATCTAAGGGTGGATTGAAATCTTTTGTTTTGGGGAGGATGGTGTAGGAGCACCTAGGCTAACCTCCAAGTTGTTTGTCATCAATTTTGGCTTGTACCTGACCTTAGCCAAGTCAGGGTGTTTGTGTGTTTAGTTTGGACCTTAGAAGGTCTTGTTTGTGTGATGAGTTAGTCACTAGGACTTAGGACATCCTAGTTTATTCAATGTTGTTAAATGTTGCTTTATTTAGCTTTGGACAGCATATGTTAGAATATAAAGCATTAAATGAGTTATAACCACATGGTCATTGTTAAAAGGTGCCAAGAGACAGTTAAGGGAGTTGTTGGCTCGAGATCAAGGTGTTAGAGGTCCTAAGATTTAGGATCATGACACAATGATGGAAGTTGCAAAAGTTGTAAAATTGCATGGCAACATTTTGTGTGATTGCATGCAACTTAGTTATATTGGATTTCCTTGAAATTAGGGATGTGGAGTTGAGCAACTTTCCTTGAAACATGGTAAAGGCTTCAAAATAGGTGTGGTGGCTCGTAGAGAGCAGTTAGAATGTTTTGTAATCAAATTTTGGTTTGAAAGAAATAGAGGATCTCTGCATTTTCTGTGTATCACATGTGCTTTGATGTGACAGTGATATCTAATGGTTTATATTCATTGATTTAGCATTGGATCTGAGTTTACACAACATATTTTAGCATTCTTTCTTTTGTAAATAGGTTCATTTGATTTAGTTTAGGTGTCTTGTGTGAATAAAGCAGAGTTTAGGGTGTTTGTTGTCTTCTTTTGAGCAGTCAAGTTTTTAAATGGCTCCCCCATGAAATCTAACCACGAGGTTTCCCAGAGATTGGATGGAAATGATAGGGGAGCCAGTCTTTTGTACATATTTAGAAGTAGGAGTTCCAAAGAGCCAAGCAAATATTTGTAATCTCAAACCCTAGGCGAGCTAGGAATGCCCAGTTAGGAGTTTGATAGAGAAAAGTTGAGAACTTAGGCAAGGGAAGGAACTACTGTACGGAAACAGTACGGTTTTAGGTAGGTCTTAGTCACATTTTGACATGTTGAAAATTATTGAGGCTTGAACAATCCACTGGTGTGAGGAATCAGCAAGAAATCCTTGAAACCCTATGAATTAGGTCAATTAGCCCTTTCTACCCTAGATTATAGGAATCCACTGTACGGATGATACAGGGGTCTAACATCCTGTGAAACATTTAAAGGACTAAAAAGGGTACCTGGAAGTGAGATTTATTTGCTAGGTTGTTTGAAAAATTTAAGCAAGAAAAGCCAAAGAGTGACTGGTAAGGGCTACTAGGAAATAGGCCTCACCAAGGCAAATACTTGAAAACGGGTAGTTTGAAGATTGAACACTAAGCAAGATGGACCTATTTGGATGTGAGAAGCATGATGATAGTACCTCTAGCTCCCCTGCAAGTAGTTCAAGTCTAGTAAGGAAGATGGCACTTAGATCCTTCTAGGTGTTGGGAAGAAGATTGCAATTTCAAATGGTGTTGGTCTACCTAAGTTAAGTACAAGTGGAAAACTCTTGGAGAAGAGTTGGAGCAGGACTTGGTTAATCATCCAAGCCCAACAAGAACCCACTAGAAGCAGGTTCCGGGAAGGAGACAGTGAAAAGGTATCTAAAAGATTGTGCAAGCAAGCTTTG
This sequence comes from Sequoia sempervirens, assembly GCA_007258455.2. Classification (NCBI taxonomy): domain Eukaryota; kingdom Viridiplantae; phylum Streptophyta; class Pinopsida; order Cupressales; family Cupressaceae; genus Sequoia; species Sequoia sempervirens. The sequence continues at coordinate 43,827 of VDFB02386400.1, read as the reverse complement.
GTTCCTGTACATCATGTTGGAAACAAGTTTGACTGTCAAGATCGAGAATGTCGACAAAATCTATATTTTAGGTCTTAAGGTGGGGCCGACACACCACTAGTGGTGATCATTCCTCTACCCAAATTATGGCTCGAGGAACAACTACTTGCAACACCCGGTCGAAATGTGTTTGTCCGGTTCAACAGAGTCAATTACGCATGAAATGGAGAGTTTACCTTCTCAAACTTAAAATAGAGTTTTTTGACTTAGAAGCACCCTAGTTGACTTTGTTTACCGATCTTCAATTATCTAAATTCTTGTTAAATCTACACCTAGATGCGTAAACACACACATGCAAGAGGGAAAAATTGGTTGACGTTAGCAGTAGGTTTTCCTTGGTGACCCACTTTTGGTATCAAAACCATTAATAAAAATAATGAAATACAGAAAATGATAAAACTAACAACATACGGAATTCTATCAACTTACCAAACCCCTTGTTGATGAAAATGCGAGAAGTTGTGTCGATGGATGCTCAAAAGAAATGTGAATAGTGCTTGATTTGATGTTATGCAGATGCTGAATGCTTAAGATTGCTTAAATATGATGTGTGAATGTTGGAGTATTGTAAAATGACATGAAAATCACTTATTTGCATACAATCGCATTGCCTTAGTAACCATTCATACCTCATCATGGCCCGGAAACATCAAAGTGATTTTGAATAATAACATGAAAGAATTTTGAGAAAAAAAATTGAATTTGGGGACTCATTAGCCACCATGGTGAATGGGTCCCCTGAACACAATGGAGTGTCGAGGGAATTATCTTGTATTTAATGTTGTTTGTTGGGCTTACATTCAAAAATGCACTTAATTAAAGCATATAATGGCATAAAGGGGTCAAATAAAGCATAAGAAAGGGGTGAATGGTGAAGTTATGCCTAGAAAAGTGTGAAATCTTGTTTCAAGACTTTACAACACTTCAAAATAGGACTTGTTCAGTGATGAAAATGTGATTTTTAGGTAAATTGTAATGAATAGAGTCTAGAAGAGTGTAGAATTTTTTACAACACTTCACAACACATTCACAAGATGTCATTATTTGAATTTTAGTACCTAAATATGCATGTTCAAGCCATGTTACAATATAAAATCAAAGCAAAATATACCAAGCATCATGAACCAAGGCCTAAAATCCCATGAAAATGACAAAGGTCCATTTTTCTATAGTGCACCCCCATAAGAAAATCAAGTCTATATTCTATTTTTTAGGTATTTTCTTAGATTCAGATCCAAAAATCAGTTTGGAAGGGAAGGACGGAGATTGGAGCACAGATTTGAATCCTAAATTCCCAACAAAGTGGAATGGGATTGACTCACCAGAAGTGGTGAATTATTCCCACTACAAATGATTTCCAAAACTTTTTGTAGATTCAAACACCCTTTTCCCCAAAACCAACTCTTGTGTAGAAATCTAGATCTAGGACTAATTCACCCAAAATGGTGAATGAGTCCTAGTAGGTCAAAAGATCAGATTTTTTAGCATTTTTGAGTTCATTCAAGTATGCTTGAGATTCCCAAGTGCACGCAATTCATCTTATAGTTTTTTTTTCTATTTCATATACATTTTTTATGTCATTTAGTTAAGGCTTGCATTAAACTAGGGTTTTGCATTACATCTTACATTTCAACTTGCATTGCATTAGTATTTCCAAGTTCTTACTTGGTGGTGAACCCCTCATTAGTTTATATTTAGCCCCTAGGAAAACCCTCTTGCAAGATCTCTCTCTCCTTTGCATTGAGATCTCAAGGTTTTGTTCTTGAATAAAAGTGAGTGAAGATTGTCATTCTAGGTGTCAAACCCTACAAAAGTCCACAATTTTCTTCATTTCAGGGATACACAATGAGTGAGAGAGAGAGAGGGAAATAATACAACTTGCTAATTAGTAAATTTCACCTCTTGATTACTAAAATTTGACATATTTATTACTAAAATTTGGCTAAGTCTGAAAAATTGTAAGATCCTCCAAAAACTAGAATTTGCATTATAACTCCTAGAGATTCGAGACCACTCTCAAACATCCTGAAACTATATACATGAAATATAACTTAAAATATAATAAAGTAAATGTCCATAAGTAAATTTCAAATGTTTCTTTAGTTTCCCCAAAATATAACATGAAGAAGAAAGAGAAAAAAAGATAAGAAAAAACTTTCAATGTAGACCAAAATGCGAGCTCATTCTAACACACTCGCACTTTGTCAATGCATTCAAATAATGTGGGTGCATTATAATGTGCTTGCATTTTATCTTTCTTTTGGAATCTCCAAGACCTTGGCTTTGATTTGATTTGGATTTCCAACCCAAAGGCTTGGAGTGCCTTCCCAATGTTCAAAGATGTGTTTTTTCATATTCTACAAAATTTCACGTAATCTCATTTGTGGAAACCATCAAGTTTGCACGTGTTTCAAGGTCAAGTAAATCAAACACCTGGGGAATGTTAGGATCTCTCTTAGCTATTTAAAGATGTAATTTTTTTCACATTTTGACTATGTTAAGCCTTTCATATTTAATTTCTTTTGTTTATGTGTTCATTTTTTATCAAAAACCAATGTTTGGTATTTTTAACTTCATTTTTTAACCATTCATTAAAATTTCAAATAAATTACATTTTTATAAACTAGACTCTATTTTACACATATTCAAAAAAAAATATTTTTGATTAGTTTTCAAATAGCGCCACAACCAAAAAAATTCTTTTTAGGATGTGTCCATTTTGAAAATTAGTAGAAGTCATATTTTCATTAAAAAAATATCAAAAAAATTAGGCATAAACCACACGCTATTAGCTAATTTCTCACCAAAGTGACTTTAAAAATACTAAAAAAAGTTAACCTTCTAAGGGAGCCACAACAAACACTATGTTATGTTTTTTGAGAGAAACAAGACCAATTTTTGTGGCTCCCTTTTTTGAACCCCTTAATCTCTATCATTTAAAAAAAAATAGTTTGGAAAGTAGACTCGAAGCACTATGATTCTTGTTTTTGTTGCATCCAAAAATTTTGAGTGTAGCTATCCTCAATTTCTCATCCAAAGTCATTATTTTGTGCTATCAGAAAAAAGAAAAAAGAAAAAAGTTGTGGAAAAATATTTTGGCACCACAAGGCTCTCTAACACTTCTAGGGTTTTTCACCTAAAGAGAGAGAGGTATGCCAAAAATTGAAATGCCCCCACTGAATAATAATGAAAATATGGATGAAATATGCCTAAATGTAATGTCCTAAATGCAATAAACTACTGAAATATATTGATTATTAATGTCAAACAAAAGAAATGCAAGATTTTTGAAAACACAATGTGATATGCAAAATCAACTAAAATGCAAGTAAACTATAACAGAACTTAATGAGACTGGAGAGGTACACCTGGAGATTGGAATGTGATGTAGAGACACTTTGGAATCCTAAAAATTTCACTTTTGAAGCCAACTAGGACACTTACGCCAAGATGGGCGACTTACTCCTATTTTAGAGAAATTTTGTCAGAACAGGTTTCAACCAAAAGGGTATTGAGAACTACAAAAAACACTTTTCAGGCTTGGCAGTGGGAACTAATTCACATTGATGGCTTAGCAATTACGCACGGCTCAAATTTCAAAAGTGCAATCGCCTTCAATCGCACTTCTACTCCTACAACAAGTTTCCAGATCTAAATCTGCGAGAATCTTGTTTTGTAGGTGATCTCCAATATTCTCTTAGGATTTTGTTGACTTTAAATGAATTTGATGAATTTTGGAACATTTTAATAGCGCCTGTTTCTAACACAAATCGCATACAAGACACGCACCAGCTTACACATGCAAGAGGGAAAGAAGGCTAAGGGTTAGAGAATGAGGGTTGCCTTGGTCAGAAGCCCTGGTTCGATGAGTAAACGTGAAAATGAAATGAAATGAAAAGAATGATGAATAAGACAATATGAAATGCTACAACTCACCAAACCCTTGATGTATAAATCTAAAGATATGCAAGTAATGGCTCTAAAGTGCTTGAATGTTAAATCACTTGATTGCTTGATAACATTTTGATTGATTAAGTGAATGAATTAGTGAGTGAAGAATGGGGGTGAAAACAAGAGGAAAACCCTATATTTATACATGATTATAAAAATTTCCCAAAATACCACATCACAGGCCGACCTCAAGGTTTAGAAAATAATATCACACCAAAAATTTGAAATAATTATGATTTTTGAGCCAAGTGGGACTAAGTCGCCCTAGTTGCGACTTAGTCCCACTAGGGAATTTTTAATGGATGTCGGGAATTAAAGTGTATTAAATGATGCTTAACAGGATTATTCTCTGAAACGCACTTAAGTAGGGCCTATAAGTGCATTAAAAGGACATTTAAACATAATAAAGGGTCAAATTATTGATGACAAGCCTAGAAAAGCGTGAAAGTTTGTTAGAAAACTTTGAAATATGGCTTGGTAAGTGATAAAAAGAGGTTATTTAAGTGAATTATTTTAGTAAGGTCCTAGAAAAGTGTGAAGATGTGTTACAACACTTCACAACACTTTTGCAAGGCATCATAAAGTTCTTAATGATTCACAAGGGCCCAAGACCTAATGTGAATGTGTTGACCATATTACAACATTAAATCAAGCCAAAATCATAAGGAGGGCCTAAATAGGAAGAAAAAGTAGAAGGGTTACTTTTTTCGTGTCCACAGAAGTATCATACATGATTATTATCAAAGTTATTATTGATTATCCCAAATAGTTTTTTGATTCTTTGATATCATCTTATCATATGGTATTTCTGAAGCAGTTCTATATTCTTGATTTTATTGTCATTTATTTGGAATTTTTTCAATTTTTAAGGTTATATAATAGTAAATCTATGTTTATCAAAATGCACGTATCCAAGAATTATGATAGATTCAAATGATCCTTCCTTAAGAATATCTTATCTACTCTTAGATTCTATTTAGAATACATTGAGTCAGTCATTATTTGTGTGGTATATTATTCCTTGTCTATTATTATTAATGGAAGTCATTCATTTTCTAAGGTTATCTAAATATAAATCTATGTTTATCAAGATGGACATGTCCAAGGATTTTGATAAGTTTAGATACTCCTTCCTTTAGAACTTCTTATTTACTTTTGGTTTCTATTTAGGGTAGATTGAGTGGGTCATGATTTTTGTGGCATCTTCTTCCTTATCTATTCTTATTAATGGAATTGTATATTCTCTTTACGTGGCTTCCAAAGGGTTGAGACGAGGAAAACTTATCCCCTTATCCTTTCATTCTTATGACTAATGGTATAGAAAGATTTGTTAATAATTAAATAAAATTAATGGTATTATTCAATAATAGAAAGTGGCTACAAATCTTCACTCTCATTTTTCTCTTCAAGTTGCAAATGATACTCTCTTAATGGGTGTTGCTAAAATCTA
>VDFB02386400.1:0-38287 GCA_007258455.2 Sequoia sempervirens | reverse complement strand
AAGGGTTTCATTCAAATTATGTTATGTATGATGTTATATATACTAAATGAATTAAACTAAATGCAGGTAAGTGATCTATATGAATATTTATGAATGGAAAACTAAGATTTAAACTATGATGGAAAACACACTTTGATATGCAAACAATGAACTATGAATGGATGAAATGCAAAATAGAAAGAGAAAGGTTGAATCAAAGGGCACCTCGTCAAGATTCGATGAATCTGGAATGGTGTCTGAGATTACTAAAAATCAACAGTGGAAATCATTCACCTAGGGTGGCGAATTAGTCCTGCTACTGGTGAAAAACTGTCAGAAGCAAGTTTCTGACTGCCAAGATCTAGAATCTGACAAAATATAGATTTTTAGTCTTAAGGTAGGACTCATTCACCACTGGTGGTGAATCATTCCTCTCCCAAAATTCTAAGAAACTAGGAGTCAACTCTGCAACACCAGATTTTTAAATGTCTTCTTATTGGGTTGCCAAAGTCAATTCTGCAGGAAACGAACAGAAAACCTTCTCTAAGCTTGAAATAGAGTTGATTTGACTTGAAGCACCTAGTTGACTTGTTGACCAATCTTTAATCACCTAAATTCTTGTTAAATCTGCATACCTAGGTCTACAAACACACATGCAAGAGGAAAAAATTGGTTGAGGGTTAGAAAATAGGGGTTTTCCTTGGTCAAACCCCACTTTGGTAATCAAACCCTTAATAAAATAATGAAATACAATAGAATGATAAACTAAAAACATGCAAATGCTATCAACTTACCAAATCCTTGTTGATGAAAATTTGAAGTTTTGTCAATGGATGCACCAAAATGCTTGAATAGTGCTTGATTTGATGTTGTAAGATGATTGAATGCTTAAGATTGTTTGAATATGATGTGTGAATGTTGAGGGATTGTAAATAATATATGAAAATAGCAATACGCTGATACACGTATAGCAGTTCCTTCTCCTGGCCAGGCATCAGTGATTTTGAATATTAAAAGCAGAAAGGAATTTTGAAAATTTGAACTTGGAGCCAAGGGGGAGTCATTTTCCACCCATGGTGAATGGGTGCAACCTAGGACCTAAAAATGGGTGTTGGGAATTATCTTTTATTTAATGTTGTTTGTCGGGCTTATATTCAAAAATGCACTTAACTAAAGCATATAAGGGCATAAAGGAGTCAAATAAAGCATAAGAAAGGGGTGAATGGTGAATTTATGCCTAGAAAAGCATGAAATATTATTACAAGACTTTACAACACTTCAAAATAGGACTTGTTTAGTGATAAAAAGGTGATTTTTAGGTAAATTGTAATTGTTAGAGTCTAGAAGAGTGTAGAAATGTTTTACAACACTTCACAACGCCTTCACAAGATGTCATTATTTGAATTTTAGTACCTAAATATGCATGTTCAATCCATGTTACAATATAAAATCAAAGAAAAAATAGACCAAACATTATGAAGCAAGGCCTAAAAGACCATTAAAATGACAAGGTTCCATTTTCCTATGGTGCATTTAGCCCCCACTTTAGTGAGAGGATGAACTTGCTTCAAACTCACACTAAACTAGCCATGAACATTGAGAGGAGGGTTCAAATGCACTTACAAATTAACAAGATGGAATAAAAATGGTCAAGAGGGATGATCAAGCCCCCAGGATGAAGATTCCATGGAAAACTAAGCATAAGAACAAAGGAACACACAAGTGAGAGAAAGAATTGGATGAAGCTCTGATCATTTGTCCAACTAGTTGTGGATTAGATCTAGGTCGATTGTGAGAAAAAGAGAATGCATACTCACCCTGGGGTGACAGAACACATGGCAGTCCACCGTGTGAGAAGGCCCAAATATACTCATTCTGGGGCCACAGAACTTCTAGTTGTCCCCAGGGTGAGAAATCCCAAAAGAAGATATACATACGCTAGTTGGCATGCACACACAAAAACAAAGGTGGCTATGGGGAAAGGTCATACCGCTAGATGAGCTTCCCGCTCAACCATATCAAAGTTATGCCTCCTGATAACTTTAACAAGGTGCCACAAGGAAAAAATTTAGTTCATGCTTCATGAGACAAGCAAGCTTCATATTCTTAGAACTCATGAACAAAAACAAATGTACCACAGGCATGCAAGTTGCATTATGCAAGGTGGTAAAAATGCAAAATGTAAAAAAATTGTAAAAATGTAAAAATGTAAAATATAAAAGATGTTCAAAAGAGTCTTGTTAAGTTCATGCAAGGTTAGCCACTTAGGTAATATTGTGTGTAATTCCTCCAAGAGAGGACCAATCAAAGAATAGTATATTCACAACTTAGGGGATGCAGTGCATCGCATCAAGCCACCAAGAGGAATGTAATATGCTAAGATAGATCACACTTATGAAGAACATCATGCCCAATGTCATCCACAAAGTGACAAATGCATCATATAAAAGACAAGGATACACTAGGAACCAAGAATGAAAATGAATTATGGTAATGCATGCCCCCCACTTTAAAGGAATTGGTACACACCATTCTGTGAGCAATTAATTTAAAGTAGCGAAGGAAAGAAAATGAAAAAATGAAAAAAAAGACATGAGAGCCAACTCAGAAAACCCTATGCCAAGTCATATGTTTCTAAATTTAAGTACATCATATCCAGCAATCAGAAAGAAAGAAATAAAGGAGTTTCCCAGAAGAAAGAACACACCATTTGAGGATCTATTGAATTTGAGTTCAATATGTTTCATTACTACAATGTTTTATGAAAGGCTTGAAACTATCATCATTCCCAAAGCACTTATTGAAGAATGACACAAAGAGAGTGAAAAAAAAAAGAAAAAGAAATTTTGTTTTGGGTCAACATGGAAGAGACTTTGCAGTCTCAATGCTTTGTGTCGTCCCCAAAAATAAAACACAAGCGAAAAGAAAGAAAATGAAAAATATTTTGGGTCAACATGAAGGAGACATTGTTGTCACAATGCCTTGAATCATCCCCAAAAGGAAAGCACAAGAAAAAAGACAAAAAGGAAAAGGGACCAATTAGGTCAACATGGAAGAGACATAGGGCATCTCAACACTTTGCATCATCCTCGAAAGGAAAACACAAGTGAAAAGAATGAAAATGGAAAAGGTGAAAGAAAATGAAAAAGCTTTTGGGTCAATATGGAGAGGAGACATTGCAGTCTCAATTCCTTACATCATCCCAAAAGGAAAACAAAAAAAAGAAAAAAGGACAAGGACCTTTTGGGTCAACATGGAAGAGACATAGGGTGTCTCAATGCTTTTCATAATCTCCAAAAGGAAAACACAAAATAAAAAAGAAAAGATATATGACATATAGAAGAATAGAGAAACAAATAGAAGTATAGAAAGAGAAGAAAACATTAAACACACATTATGGGGGAACATGATACACACATGAAAATGCAAAAAGGATAAGGGAAATAAAAAAAGGCTAGTCTAGGCGAATGCAATTCAACCATCTAACAAGTCATCCGCCTCCCAATCATGTTCAGTGTAGTGCAAGGGCAGTTGACTATCCAAAGGAAGAATTGCAAGCAATGAACTAGGAGTCATACCAGGTTCTTCACTTGGTGGAGAGGATTTATCATTTAAGCTCATTGTAGATGAAAATAAAGAGTTTAAATCATTATGCACTTCTTCATCTATTTTGGAAATCTCCTCATCATCATCATCATCAAGATTGATGATAATGGGAGGACAAAGGGTGATTTCCAAGGAAGGATGTATCAAAAGTTGTGGCTATTGGATTGGTTCAGTTTGTTATGAAGGTTGTATTGGATATCTTGTGGTGGGTTAGGAGAAGGAGGGTGGTCATAAATTACTTTTTTCAAAGGCGGAGGTTTATTTTCTTTATTTTCTTCTATGCGAGACTAGCGAGCAAGGAGATGACGATGAAGCCTACGTTCCCTAGCACCACAATTTTGATTAATTTTGTTTTGAAGTTTTCGAGGTGTAAGAGGGGATTGATTCATTATAGGTTCATCTACTTCCAAAGAGGGAAGAATAGAATAAATCAAATAGGATGAATCAATCACTTTCTCTTTGTCTTTATACACTTTTTTTGTGAGGAGGCATGACAAGAGTTGTTTCATTTTTCCCTAGTCATTTAAACGATGGCGGGGAAGTGTTTAAGGATGGTTTTTTAGGTGGTTATATGGTTTGTTCAATATCAAACTTATGTTGAAGCATGGTTTTGTCTGAGTAGAATTGGGATGGGAGGATTTGGTACATGAAGTCCCTTTGATGGTTCTGGAAAGAGTGGGATGAAATAAAATGTTGCTGGGCTTCAGACACGGTGGGACTTCACTTTCATTGAGCAAAGCCAAAAGTGACCTAGCCTCAAATAAATTGATTTGTGTGGAATAATTGAAAATTTTACGTCAAAGTTTTGAATTTTCACCCTTAATACAGGAGAATGTCCCGATCGGATCTGGACGCCTAGCGGTATGTCTGATATATTATCAATTTATTATAATCATCTTGATAGAGATTGTGTAATATTAAAAACTCTTTTGTGATCACATTCTCACCACAAGTGGGATCTATTAATATCCCATTGGTGGGCTTATCATAGAGTTTGTCGGCTATGTAAAGAGGACCATCAGGGAGCTTTTGAAGTATGTCTTTAATAGAAAAAGTGATATCAAGAGATTTATTGTTTTGGCCCTTACGAGGGATAATGTCTATTGCACCCACAAGTTTATCCATAGGAGTAAGTTGGGTAATAGTTGGATTTTTATCATGTTGTTCACTATTTGTATAAAAATTCATTACATCAATGTTTGAAGGTTCACTAGCCTTGAAAAATGATATAATGTGTTTAGGCATAGGGTTGGTGAAACTTTGTAAATTCTGGTTAGGGGTACAACAGACTTATAGCCTTGATCATTAATAGCCGCAATGGACAAATGGCCTGAATCAATGAGGTCTTGAACTAAATGTTTTAGACACTTGCAATGTTTAGTGTCATGTCCATTTTGGCCATGAAAATGGAAATAAGCATTAGGATTGAAGGTGGGTGGTAATGGTTGGTTTGGATCAAGTGGTTTAATAGGTGGTAGAGTGATCATATGTTGTTGAAGTAATTGGTTCATTGTATTATGGAGGGTATCAGGTAAGGGAGTAAATTGTCTTTTTGGGTCCCCATAGGTATAACACACCATTGCTTTAATAGCTGCCACTTAATTTGGAACTAGTTGAGTTGTTTGTGGTTGTGGTTGACGACATAGATTGAACTGTAAAAATCCTCTATTTGGTTTGTGAAATTTATGATTGTTGGTTTGATTGTTGTGTTCAGGCTTTTTAGCTCAGTTAGAAGTGGATTGTGAATCATGACTTGAAACAAAGTTATGGTATTCACACAAGGTTGTAAATAAATGCATAAATGAAGGTAATTTCATCATAGTTAATTTATCCTAAAGGTTTGTGTACATGTTTTTGATAAACATCTTCTGTAGATGTGCATCAGGAATCTTGACATCAATTTGATCATACAAAGATTGGTATCGTGAGATAAAATTAGTTATTTTTTCATCCTTGTTTTATCTACATCTCATGAGCTTTTCTATTTCCTTTTTAGGTGTCATGTGAACTTGAAATTGACTTATGAAAGCATCTGCCAATTCATTGGAGTGAATGGAATGATTGGGAAAGTTGGAAAACCACTCTAATACAGTATCTTTCAAGGTCCTTGGAAAATTTTTGGCTAAAAGTTTATCATCAAGAACAAAATCACTACATAAAGTTGTATAAGCACTAGCATGGTTGAGGGTATGTGCAAGATCATGATGGGCCAAAAAGTGGCGATATGATGTGTATGTGTGGGGTATGTGGTTGACGACTTGTTTTTTACCCAAAATTGATGAAACGAAAAGGGTTTTTAAAGGAGATATTCATCTTTCCACCAATATAAATTATGCTTTTCTTTCAATTTAATAAATAATTATTATTCATTTTCTATTTGAATTACAACTAAAGTCCTAATTGATAGGCTAATTGAAAAACATCTATAGCTTTCAAACGGTATCACATTTTTTGAATCTAAAAAATGTGTCACATTCTATGCTTCGCATACTATAGGATTAAAGAAAATTGATTTCATGAAATAAGTTGAGAGTCAGGCATATGGGTTTATATTTTTTGAGGTTGTGAAAATACTTTTAATTCCTTGGAAAAAATTAAAAATATACATCTACATCTGAGCTGAGTCTACTTATATCAAATATTACGAAAAGTATGATCATTTCATTGGCATTAGGTGAAATGGACTACCATTTTTCCTAAAAATTTAAATTACCTCGCATTGAAATTTCAAATTTTCACCAAATTGATTTTTTATTTTTTAAATAAACCTTGTAGTTTAGAAACTACATTCAATTTGCTACAGATTCTATTCTTACATATTTTTCAACTAATATAGATAACTTATTCAAATTTTTACGTTAAGTTGCCTAACTCTAATTTTTCTAAATTTTTTGCCACTTAAGGGTCTATTTTTTCCATGATGATCCTGCACATACCCTTGATAGGGTTTCCTTTACCTCCATATTTCTCGAACTAAGGAATTTCTATTCCTTGTGGCATTGGGGTACATAAGATTTCTAAGGATAAGGTTCTACTATGGACATGATATGTGGGTGGAGCGGTTTGACCTTGGCTAATGGTGGAAAGTCTGTGTTGCATGGAGGAAATAGTGTTAAGGAGTTGTGTAAGAATAGGATCAGGCTAAGTAGTTTTAGGTATAAGGGAAATTTCTGATGGAGTGTAGGTGATGTTAGGGGAAGTGAAAGGAATACTAAGGTGGGTAAAGGTGGTGGAGGGGACTTGCAATGCCACAAGAGAACTAGAAATGCTAGTTGGAATTGGGAAAGGAGCCACATAACTAACCTAGTGCATAGTTGTGGTGACTTGTGGATTGGTATAAGTTGGAATGGATGTTATCGTTGAAGGGGGGGAACTTGAGGTCCTCCTTGGCTTATTGGAATGTTTGTGGATTGGGTATTAGAAGAGGCATGTTTATTGTAAATCTCAACAATTCTCTTCATAACTTACAAACCATCATCACTCTCAATCAAACAATGAAGGTTTTCAATTGTGGGTATGTCAGTGGTGGAAATATTTTCAAGGGATAGGTCTTGTTGTAAATGTGCAAAATCCTCATGAATATTAATGACCTTTTCTTGTAGGAGGGATTTGTTTTGGGTGTCAACATTCATTGGATGGAAAGGTGAAGGTATAGAAGTGGTATTGTTCATGCCTAATGCACCATTGTCCATACTAGGAGTAGGAGCTCTTAAGATCCCAAGGTCCACAACAAAACTGCTATCACAGGAAGCCATGAGTCTAGAACTTCACCTCACTAAAGTATTCTCAATGGGGCACCAAACACTCATACAAGTACCAAAAAAGATAGGATGAATGCAAATGCACAGTAATCAAGGAGTTCTAAATGCAAATAACATAAATTCTACTAACTGTAATAGAGAAGTAACTACATAAAACAAAAATGCAAGAAAATGTCACAAAAATGCCAAAAATGTTGTTTTAAAAGTGCAAAGGGACTGATTCACCCAGGCTGGCGAATGAGTCCCAGTATGATATTTTTTTGTCCTTTTCAAAAAATTTAAAATGATTTTAATGCTCTATAGAATGCAATTAAGGATGCAGAATGCGATTTTTTAGTTTTTTCAACAATATGTAGTGCAAAAATGAAATTTAAACAAAGCTTTCACTATTGCAACGTAAGAAGTCCTAAAATGAAACAAAACAATACCCTAATTGAATGTTAATGCAAGTGTAATCTATGATTCAATATTGAAATGAAATCAAAAATGCAAACCTAAGATTTAAACTATGTTGGAAAACACATTGTGATAAGGAAACAATGAACTATGAATGGATGAAATACAAAATAGAAAGAGAAAGGTTGAATCAGAGTGTACCTCACAAATATTTTAGGAATCTGGAATGGTCTGAATGTTGTCTGAGATTACTAAAAATCAACAATGGGACTCATTCACCAAGGGTGGTGAATTAGTCCTGCTACTGGTGAAAAACTATCGGAAGCAAGTTTCTAACTGTCGGGATCCACAATCTAACAAAATCTATATTTTCAATCTTAAGGTGGGATTCATTCACCACTGGTGGAAAATCAGTGATCTCCCAAAATTATGAGAAATAAAGAGACAACTCTGCAACACCAGATCTAGAAATGTCTGCTTGTCGGGTTGCTGAAGTAAATTCTATAGGAAATGGACAGAAAACCTTCTCCAAGCTTGAAATAGAGTTGTTTTGACTTGAAGCACCTAGTTGACTTGTTGACCAATCTTCAATCATCTAAATTCTTGTTAAATCTACATACCTAGGTCTGCAAACACATGTGCAAGAGGGAAAAATTGGTTGAGGGTTAGCAAATAGGGGTTTTCCTTGGTCAAACGCCACTTTGGTAATCAAACCTTTAATAAAATAATGAAATCCAAGAGAATGATAAACTAACAACATGCAAATTTTATCAACTTACCAAACCCTTGTTGATGAAAATCTAAATTCGTTTCAATGGATGCTCCAAAATGCTTGAATAATGCTTGATTTAATGTTGTAAGATGCTTTAATACTTAAGATTGCTTGAATATGATGTGTGAATGTTGGAGGATTGTAAAATGACATGAAAATCACTTATTTATACAATCCCATGCCTTAGTAACCCGTTCATACCTCATCGCAAGTCGACATCGAGTGATTTTGAATAAAAACCTAAAAGGAATTTTGAATTTTTTTGAATTTGGAGCCAAGGGGGACTCATTCACCACCCATGGCGAATGGGTCCCATGTAGGACCTAAAAAATGGATGTCGGGAATTATCTTGTATTTAATGTTGTTTTTTGGGCTTACATTCAAAAATGCACTTAATTAAACCATATAATGGCATAAAGGGGTCAAATAAAGCATAAGAAAGGGGTGAATTGTGAAGTTATGCCTCGAAAAGTGTGAAATATTGTTACAATTATTTACAATACTTCAAAATAGGACTTGTTTAGTGATGAAAAGGTGATTTTTTAGGTAAATTGTAATGAATAGAGTCTAGAAGAGTGTAGAAGTATTTTACAACACTTCACAACACATTCACAAGATGTCATTATTTGAATTTTAGTACCTAAATATGCATGTTCAAGCCATGTTACAATATAAAATTGAAGCAAGATAGACCAAACATCATGAAGCAAGGCCTAAAAGACCATGAAAATGACAAGGGTCCATTTTTCTACGGTGCACCCCCATAAGAAAATCAAGTCTATATTCTATTTTTTGGGTATTTTCTTATATTCAAATCCAAAAATCAGTTTGGAAGGGAAGGGCAGAGATTGGAGCATAGATATGAATCTTGAATTCCCAAAAAAGTGGAATGGGATTGATTCACCAGAAGTGGTGAATGATTCCAACTACAAGTGATTTCCAAAACTTATTGTAGATTCAAATACCCTTTTCCCCAAAACCAACTCTTGTGTAGAAATCTAGATCTAGGACTAATTTTCCCAGAATGGCAAATGAGTCCTAGTAGGTCAAAAGATCAGTTTTTTAGTATTTTTGAGTTGATCCAAGTATGCTTCAGATTCCCAAGTCCACGAAATTCATCTTATAGTTTTTTTTTCTATTTCATATACATTTTTTATGTCATTTAGTTAAGGCTTGCATTAAACTAGGGTTTTGCATTACATCTTACATTTCAACTTGCATTGCATTAGTATTTCCAAGTTCTTACTTGGTGGTGAGCCCCTCATTAGTTTATATTTAGCCCCTAGGACAACCCTCTTGCAAGATCTCTCTCTCCTTTGCATTGAGATCTCAAGGTTTTTTTCTTGAATGAAAGTGAGTGAAGATTGTCATTCTAGGTCTTAAACCCTAGAAAAGTCCATAATTTTCTTCATTTCAAGGATACACAATGAGTGAGAGAGAGAGGGGGGAAATAATAAAACTTTCTAATTAGTAAAATTTGACCTCTTGATTACTGAAATTTGGCTTTCTAAAAATTTGTAAGATCTTCCAAAAACAAGAATATGCATTATAACTCCTAGAGATTTGAGACCACTCTCAAACATCCCAAAACTATATACCTGAAATATAACTTAAAGTATAATAAAGTAAATATCCATAAGTAAATGTCAAATGTTTATTCAATTTCCCTGAAAGATAACATGAAGAAGAAAGAGAAAAAAAGATAAGAAAAAAACTTTCAACGTAGACCAAAATGCAAGCTCATTCTAACACACTCACATTTTGTCAATGCATTCAAATAATGTGAGTGAATTATAATGTGCTCACATTTTATCTTTCTTTTGGAATCTCCAAGCCTTTGGCTTTGATTTGCTTTGGATTTCCAACCCAAAGGCTTGGAGTGCCTTCCCAATGTTCAAAGACTTGTTTTTTCATATTCTACAAAATTTCACATAATCTTGTTTGTGGCAACCATCAAGTTTGCACATGTTTCAAGGTCAAGTAAATAAAACACCTGGGTAATGTTAGGATCTCTCTTAGCAATTTAACGATGTAATTTTTTTCACATTTTGACTATGTTAAGGCTTTCATATTTAATTTCTTTTGTTTGTGTGTTCATTTTTTATCAAAAACCAATGTTTGGCATTTTTAACTTCATTTTTTAACCATTCATTAAAATTTCAAATAAATTACATTTTTTTAAACTAGACTCTATTCTACACATATTAAAAAAGAATGATTTTTGATTAGTTTTCAAATATTATAGGAGTGCCACAACCAATTTTTTTCTTTTCAAGATGTGTCCATTTTGAAAATTAGTAGAAGTCATATTTTCATTAAAAAATATCAGAAAAATTAGTCATAAACCACATGCTATTAGCTAATTTCTCACCAAAGTGATTTTAAAAATACCAAAAAAAGTTAACCTTGTGAGGGAGCCACAACAAACATTATGTTATGTTTTTTGAGAGAAACAAGACCAATTTTTGTGGCTCCTTTTTTTGAACCCCTTAATCTCTATCATTTAAAAAAAAAGTAGTTTGGAAAGTAGACTCAAAGCACTATGATTCTTGTTTTTGTTGCATCTAGAATATTTGCATGTAACTATCTTCAATTTCTCATCCAAGGTCATTATTTTGTGCTATCAGAAAAAATAAAAATAAAATTTTGGACAAAGATTTCGGCACCACAAGGCTCTCTAACACTTCTAGAGTTTTTCACCTAAAAGGAGAGAGGTATGCCAAAAATTGAAATGCCTCCACTGAATAATAATGCAAATATGGATGAAATATGACTAAATTTAATGTCATAAATGCAATAAACTAATGAAAGATATTGATTATTAATGTAAAACTAATGAAATGCAAGATTTTTGAAAACACAGTGTGATATGAAAAATGAACCAAAATTTAAGTAAACTGTAACAGAACTTAATGAGACTGGAGAGGTACACCTAGAGACTAGAATGTAATGCGGAGAGGGTTTGGAATCATACAAAATTCACTATTCAAGCCAACTAGGACACTTACGCCAAGATGGGCAACTTAGTCCTGTTTCGGGGAAATTTTGCCAGAACAGGTTTCAACCAAAAGGGTATCCAAAACTATAGAAAAGACTTTCTAGGCTTGGTAGTGGGACTAATTCACCACTAATGGAAACTTAGCCCACCTAAAGCTTTCAAGAATTTCAAAGATGCAATTTGTAGCTCTCGGTCTGAACTTCTGCTCCTAACAAGTTTTCATATCTAAATCTGCAGAATATGGTTTGTAGGTGATCTCCAAGATTCTCTTAGGGTTTTGTTGAATTTGAATGAAATGATACCTTTGGAACATTTTAATACTTTTCTCATTCTAACACAAATCGCATACGCTGACCCGAAAACAATACACATGCAAAGAGGAAAGAAGGCTAAGGGTTAGAGAGAATAAGGTTCTATCAAACCCCGGTTCATCAAAACCATTGAAAATGAAATGAAATGAAAAGAGAATGATGAATGAACAACATGCAATGCTACAACTCACCAAACCCTTGATGTAGAAATATTAAGATATGCAAGTAATGGCTCCAAAGTGCTTGAACACAAAATCACTTGATTGCTTGATAATTGCTTGATTGATTAAGTGAATGAATTATGAGATTAATGAATTAATGAAAAATGAGAGGAAACCCTATATTTATACATGATTATACAAAATTTCAAAAATACCACATCACAGGCCGACCTCAAGGTCTAGAAAATAATATCCTGCCAAAATTTTGAAATAATTTTGATTTTGAGCCAAGTGGGACTAAGTCACCCCAAGTAGCGACTTGGTCCCATGAGGGAAATTTTAATGGGTGTCAAGAATTAAAGTGTATTAAATGATGCTTAACAGGATTATTCTCTGAAACGCACTTAAGTAGGGCCTATAAGTGCATTAAAAGGACATTTAAACATAATAAAGGGTCAAATTATTGATGACAAGCCTAGAAAAGCGTGAAAGTTTGTTAGAAAACTTTGAAATATGGCTTGGTAAGTGATAAAAAGAGGTTATTTAAGTGAATTATTTTAGTAAGGTCCTAGAAAAGTGTGAAGATGTGTTACAACACTTCACAACACTTTTGCAAGGCATCATAAAGTTCTTAATGATTCACAAGGGCCCAAGACCTAATGTGAATGTGTTGACCATATTACAACATTAAATCAAGCCAAAATCATAAGGAGGGCCTAAATAGGAAGAAAAAGTAGAAGGGTTACTTTTTTCGTGTCCACAGAAGTATCATACATGATTATTATCAAAGTTATTATTGATTATCCCAAATAGTTTTTTGATTCTTTGATATCATCTTATCATATGGTATTTCTGAAGCAGTTCTATATTCTTGATTTTATTGTCATTTATTTGGAATTTTTTCAATTTTTAAGGTTATATAATAGTAAATCTATGTTTATCAAAATGCACGTATCCAAGAATTATGATAGATTCAAATGATCCTTCCTTAAGAATATCTTATCTACTCTTAGATTCTATTTAGAATACATTGAGTCAGTCATTATTTGTGTGGTATATTATTCCTTGTCTATTATTATTAATGGAAGTCATTCATTTTCTAAGGTTATCTAAATATAAATCTATGTTTATCAAGATGGACATGTCCAAGGATTTTGATAAGTTTAGATACTCCTTCCTTTAGAACTTCTTATTTACTTTTGGTTTCTATTTAGGGTAGATTGAGTGGGTCATGATTTTTGTGGCATCTTCTTCCTTATCTATTCTTATTAATGGAATTGTATATTCTCTTTACGTGGCTTCCAAAGGGTTGAGACGAGGAAAACTTATCCCCTTATCCTTTCATTCTTATGACTAATGGTATAGAAAGATTTGTTAATAATTAAATAAAATTAATGGTATTATTCAATAATAGAAAGTGGCTACAAATCTTCACTCTCATTTTTCTCTTCAAGTTGCAAATGATACTCTCTTAATGGGTGTTGCTAAAATCTAGGATGATATCAATTTCAAGAGTAATTTAGATATATTTTAATTAGATTTTAGTCAACAGATTAATGAGGATAAATCAAATATTTATTTCTTTAATAGTCTTTTAGTCATTTAAAATAAAATTACTCTTATCTTGCAATTCAAAATTGGACAACATCCCATGGATTATCTTTGTATTCCTTTTTCATTTGATCTTGATAATCATACTAAGTGGAAGAGAATTTTTGACAAGTTTAGAATGTGACTCTCTCACTAGACATTCATATGCTTTTCCTTTCCTAGGTGTCTTACCCTTTAAAAATTGATATTGCAAGATCTTCTTGTTTATAGATTTTTAGTGTTATTTTCTCCTATTTTTTTCAAGGATTTTGATTATCTATCTAGAAATTCTTGGGTAAATAATTTGGACTTTCAAAAATAAATTCCTAATAGTTGGGATAGGAATTTTAGGCCTAAAAAATGGTGTTCTTGGTCCTACCCTTTTTGAGTTGAATATTCAAGAACTAACTACTAAATTTTATTAGATATGGTGTAAGCAACATGATCAATCATCAGCCAAAATTCCAAACTATAAATATCTATTAGGTGTTTTTATTGTTGAGTTTCCAAGGATGGGTTTGATGAAAAAACACACTATGACTTGGAATACTATCAGGAAGAATGCATCACTTGTTTAGTAATGCCTTTTTTGGATTGTAAATTTGGGTCAAAATGCTCTTTTTTTGATAGATGAATGGGATTTTCATCCCTTAATTCTCACCTTGTTTCCCCATGTGTTTCCTTTTCACCAAAGTCTTTTTGGATTTTAGCTAGCCTAAAGTACCAAAAATTAAAGCTTCTTTCTTGGTGGAGGAATCTTATATTTATCATTGGAGGGCTCTAATTTATTTTCCTTTGAGTAGATATCTTGATGTTCGATTGACCCTATCTTCTATTTTGGTTGATCTCCCACGTTTTTCTCAATAAGAAACTAATGATCTTTCTTGAGGCTATGATCCTAATGAGATTTATTTAGTTTCTCATGGGTACCAAGTCTTAGAACATGTAAAGCTAGATATAAGAGTTTTCCTTGGTGAAAAATATTTGGAATTATTTGTGTTGTCCTAAATGCAATTTATTTATTTAGATAATTTGTGAAATTAAATATCTTACTTTGGAAAACACATGAAAAAGAAGTTTCCAAGGTCCTTCTAAATGTGTTATTTGTGGGGTTAATGAGAAGTATGTGACTCATATTTTCTCTTAGTGCTCTTTTTTAGGGTCGCTAGAGGTAGTGGCAGCACATTTACAACCAACCTCTTGGTCATACCATATCTCTATTTGAATTTTTGACTGCTTTGGCATGTCCTACTTCAATCTTTTTACTTCTAGTGGACTAAGACATTGATCATGTCTTTATTCTTTGGATTTTTTTTTGAAATAAATTGGCAGATATTTTGAGCTTAATAGTGTCATATTGGGTAATATTTGATAGTATTTGTTGGAATTGATATGAGAAACTTTGGTGGTTAAGTGTTCTATTGATGGTATGTTTGCTTCTTTTGATATTTATATTCTAAGGAAACTATATGCTCTGCACATTCGAGCTCTAGAATCAAACTTCTAATAAACTGAATAAAAGAAGTGAATGGTCCCTCTTCCATTTAGTTTTTCCAAAATTAATAATGACAATTCTTCTCATGGTAATCTAAGTGCAATAAAAATTAGTGGAATTGGATGAGATAATGTTGGTTTGGTTTACTATTTTTTCTCTTATGCTACAAAGTTTGGAACTAGTAATCAAATGGAAAATTGAGATGTCCTTGTGGCTTTGGAAAAATGTAGTGAGATGAATTGGAATAGGATTTAATCTATGAGGTCGATTCCATGATTTTGGTATCTCTTTAAGATGATGAGATTTTTTATGAGTCTTCTTGAAGGTTGGCTTCTTTCATGGAATAGATTCTTCACCTTTTTTGAACCTTTGATTCCATCTCTTTTATTCATATTCATGAATAATAGAATGTGGTTGTAGACCGTTTAGTCATATGAGCATCTGAAGTTAATTGTAACTAGAATAATGTTACAGATTGGGAGTTTGTCCTCTACTCAGTGTTCTCATTTTCTTCAATTCCTTTATAATAATTTGGTTTGATCAGTCTAATCTATTTTTCATTAAGATTTTATATCTTGTTGATTTCAAGGATTCTTTTGATTTTTGAAAAAACTAAATTTGTGATAAACCTCCTAAAAAAATTCTTTTAAATTTTAATAATAACTTTACTGTTTTGAAATCTCCTTTATGACTTTTTTCTGAATTCTTGATTGATATATCTATCTTCCTTTCCCAAAAGGAAAAAAAATCAACTAGTAACAGTGTTTAAGAATAATCTTAATCTTACAAATTCCTATAGCATGCTAACTTAACACTCAAGTAAACTACTTAAGCCATTAAAAAACTATTTCAAGCCTTCCAATCTTGCGGGTGCATGTGATGATTTAATCAGCTTCTATACCATGTGAATATTGTGTTGCCACGTTTGAAGAAAACAATATGATATCCAATCAAATCAAAAATATCGTGAATCCTTATCTCAACCCTAAAGTAGCCATGTATGTGTAACTAAATGGAACTGAATACCGCCCCTTGCTGCCATCCGGCTAAAAATATAGACTATGCAGGCCTTACTATGTCTACAAATCCTAAGTCGGATGAAGCCCTGGCACAAATGGATCATATAACCAAGAAAATGAAATCAACTGATGCCCTAGGAGCACTGAAACCTATAATTGAATCTACAAATAGGAAAAGAGCAGCGGTTGCAGAGAGGTTGAGGAGGAACCGAATGCAATGTCTCTGTGCAAAACTTGAATCTCTCATACCAACGACTCTTCCAAAGGTAAATATTGCAAAGCCATTTTTTTTAATTTTCTTGAAGCAAACATTATTTAGAGCATATATCTTATGCCTACAGCTGAATTTTTTCTATTTTCTATCTGATAATTGATTTAGGTTCACAGAAGCGATCTACTTGAGGATGCTGGCAATTACATTAAAGAACTGCAGGACCAACTAACCCAACTGAAGCGAAAGAGGGAATGTTTCCAAGCAAAGCTACGTGAGAAAGCAGTGAAGGAAAGAATAGAGGTGACTAAGGTTGATGTGGAGGTGAAGGAAAGGGAGTGTGTAATTATCATCAGTAGCATTAGAAGGCCGAGGCAGTTTTGGAGG
Organism: Sequoia sempervirens; assembly: GCA_007258455.2. Lineage (NCBI taxonomy): Eukaryota > Viridiplantae > Streptophyta > Pinopsida > Cupressales > Cupressaceae > Sequoia > Sequoia sempervirens. The sequence goes on along the minus strand of VDFB02386400.1, from coordinate 21,601 downwards.
ATGATTAAGGAGGTTGAAGAACATGGTCTAGTTGTAAACATGTCACAGTTTTCTTCGAGCGAGTTCTTTATATATCTCTACTTCCATGCCACTTTCACAGAGGATATGAAAGAAGTCGACCCTGCTAAGGTACAGTGTTCTCTAAAAACCAGGTTATTGGCAGTATATTAGGTTTTCATCCCACATCGTTTCAGCCCATGTAATCTGTTGGATGGTAAGAATATGTCTTGTGAAGGAGAAGATTGAAGCGATGCATCAGATCTCCAGTAGATAAGTCAATGTCCAAAAGAAGCCAAAAAAGATAGAATGGATAATAATGTTTGTGATTGTAGGTCATTGATGGACCATTGAGAATTTCTCTTATTATCAGCACGTTTCCAAATAAAGATATTATTTTTAGTACGCATGCATTCCCTTTTGTCTTTTTGTTACCATTATTTATTGGTGTCTGCATCAGTAGAGATAATGTAAAACTTACAATGGACGCGTTGTTAGTTTTTATGATCATAGTAAACCTTTGTTAGAAACTGTCAAATGATAGAAAAGATGATATAAAAATGCATGGACAAATAAAATTAATTTAATCATTCAAAATGGTTCAAATAAATTTTGGTATCAAAAGAGCTATATCATATTTTGTTTTAGTTTTGATGTCTATTATAATTATCATCAATTTCTTCTCTATTGCTTTAACATAATAAATTTTAAGTAAAATTAATTAAAATGTGAAATATCCTTTTTTAGATAAAAAATAAATTATGTAATAATTGAATAGATTGAATGCATATCTAGTCAATGTAATGATATGGATTCAAAAGAAAAAGCAATGAGAAAAATTATTATGTAATAAAAATTGAATGTTGCATCTTTCTTGTAGATAATTGTTTTTTTCTTTATTGTCTTTTAGATAAAAAAGCTAAGCACCTGAAAGTTTTGTAAAAGTGATTAGAAATTATGCTTCAATATTTTTGAGACTTTTCTTGAACTTGTCCCACGTTGTATTATTGTATGCATTATTGAGGATATGGAGATAAGTTATTTTTCAATTTGACGTTTGTTAGCAAGTTGCTATAGCTAAAAATGAATTGAGGATATTACAATATGTCATTATTTTGATGATCTTAGAGCAGATAATCATGGATGGTATGTGATAATATGTTTTAATATAAAAATTTTATGGTCTAACATAATTTTAGAATAATGTGCAATTTACCTTAAAAATATTATGTCAAACCTAAGTATTAAATTAGGGTGCAATATGCAAAACAAAAAAATTACAAATTATATCAAATCTAAAATTCTTTTGAATTGATACTGTGGACAATGATTTTGGATTGCCCACACTACTTTAGCTCCTTCTAGGGTTTTTCACCTAAAAGGAGAAAGCAATGGGGTCCAAAATGTAAATGTCTACACTCAAGTTAATATAAATGGGATGTAATATGTCTAATTAAGATGTATTAATGCACTGATCTGAAAAGAAAATGATTTAATGATGCAAAACCTAAGAAATGCAAAATGCTGGAAAACACACTATGATATGCAAAACCACATAAAAATGCAAGTAAATGATGAAATAATAGAAAAGAATCAGAGAGGTGCACCTAGAATCCGAAACTTGATGTTGGGAGATTCTGGAATCCTAAAAAATTGACTGAAAATGTTGATTGTGACACTTACGCCAAGCTGGGTGACATGGTCCCAATTTTGGGAAAACTTGTCAGAACAAGAATTTGCCAAATGGGTATCCAAAAATGCAAAAACCACTTTTCAAGCCCGAAAGTGGGACTAATCTGCCAGTATTGGCGGCTTAGTCCACCTACATATTTTAGGAATCTCGGGACAAAATCTTGTAGCCTCAAGTCTACACTTGATTTTCTAATAGGTGGTTGCACTTGATTCTACAGAAAACGGGATAAAAAGTGTCTCCAAGCTTGAATTAGGGTTATGTTGACTTGATTGACTTTGATGACTTCTTGACCACTTTTTAACACCTATTTCTTTGAAAAAAACTCCTACAAAGTCTACAAACATACGTGCAAAGAGGGGAAAATGATTAAGGGTTATAGTCTAGGGATTTGCCTTGGTCAAATCCCACTTTGGTAATCAAACCCTTGATAAAGAAATAAAATGGAAAGAGAATGATAAATAGATAACATGCAATGTCATAAACTTACCAAACTCTTGATGTGTAAATCTAAAGATATGCAATGAAGTGCTCCAATGGATAACTTGATTAAGCTTATAGTGCTTGAATGCTTGAGAATGATTAAGTTGATTGCTTGAGTGAATGCTTGAATGAATAGGTGTTAAAATGAGAGGAAAAAACCTTATTTATACTTGATCTTTACTAAATTTCTTGAAAATAACACATCACATGCCGACCTCAAGGGTTAGAGGGAAAAATCCCGCCAGAAAATTGAAATAATTTTCAATTTTGTGCCAAAAAGGACTAAGCTTCCCCTATTGGCGACTTAGTCCCACTTAAGAAAAGTAAGTGGGTGTTGGGAATTATGGGGCATTAAATGTTTTCCAATGGGAATATCCTAAAAAACACACTTAAAAACGGCTGAAAAGTGCATTAAGGGGTCATTTAAACATGAGAAAGGGTCAAATTATTGATGATAAGTCTAAAAAAACATGAAAGTTGGTTACAACACTTTACAACACTTTGAAATAAGACTTGGTAAGTGATAAAAAGGAGTTATTTAGGTGAATTATAATGAAAGGATCCTAGAAAAGTGTGAAAGTGGGTTACAACACTTTACAACACCTCTACAATACAACCTAGAAGTTTTAAGGATTCACAAGGGTCCAAGACCTAATGTGAATGTTTTTTCCGCATTACAACATTAAATCTAGGAAAAATCAAGTCAAAGTCCACTAGAAGGGCCTGAACATGAAAAATTATAAGGGTTACTTTTTCTGTGTCCATAGTTAGCCCCCACTTTAGTGAGAGCATGAACCTACTTCAAACTCACACTAAAGTAGTTGATCATGCAACCAAGAAAGGTTCAAATGCAATAATATTTGATAAGATGAGATGGGTATGTGCAAGATCATGATTGGCCAAAAAGTGGTGATATGATGGGTATGTTGTTAATGAATTTTTTACCCAAAATTGATGAAAAGAAAAGGGTTTTTTAAGTTCAGATTCTCAATTTCCATATATAAATTATTCTTTACTTATAATTTAATAAATAATTATTATTCATTTTTTATCAATTCTGACTAAAAGTCCTAATTGATAGTGAGTTGAAAAACATCTATAGCTTTCAAATGGTATCACATTTTTTACTCAAACATGTACACATTCTATGCTTTGCATATTATAGGATTAAAAATGAATTTCATGAAATTTTGACCAAGTTAAAATTTAGTGACATATGAGTTTTTAGTAATTTTATATTTTTTAAAAAAATCATAATTAAAATTTCTACTTTAAAAATTTATTATTGCAAAAAAATTACAAAAAATAGCATCACATCTGGGCATAGTCTCTACTTATATCTAAAATCTTATTAAAAATTATCATTTTATTGTGGTTGGGTAGTGAATGAGACACCTACTTCTTATTTTTCCATGAAATTTAAGTACTCATTGCATTGAAATTTCAAATTTTTCACCAAATAGATTTTTTTTTAAATAAACCTAGAAGTTTAGAAACTACATTCAATTTTCTACAGATTCTATTCTTACATATATTTTTGAAATATTATAGATAACTTATTCAAATTTTTATGTCAAATTGCCTAACTCTGATTTTTCTAAATTTTTCCCCACTTAAGGGCCTATTTTTTCCATGATGATCCTACACATACCTAGATAACAATAATCAAGAGGGATGATCAATCCCCCAGGATTACGATCCCATGGAAAATAAAACACAAATGAAAAGGAACACACAAGATGATGAAAAAGGATGAGAGAAGGCTTTGATCGTTTGTCCAACTTGTTGTGGATTAGATCTAGGCTATTTTTCTGTAAAAAGAAAAATGTGTATTCACTCTGGGATGAAAGAACTTATGGTTGTCTGTTGAGTGAGAAAGCCCAATTATACTCACTTTGGGGCAACTGAACTTCTGGTTGTCCGTGGGGTGAGAAGGCCCAAAAGGTGAGAAACATACGTTCGGTTGGTATGTACTCACACTAGCAGGTGGCTATGGGGAAAATTCATGCCACATAATAGGATTTCCCACTGAACCATACAAAAGTTATACCTCCTAATAACTTTAATAAGGCGCCACAAAAGACAATGTCGGTTTGTGCTTCATGAGACAAGCAAAGCTTCGTATTTTTAGAACTCATGAACAAATGTAAAGGAACCACAACCATGCAAGTTGTGTTATGCAAGGTGGAGATGTAAATGCAAAATGCAACATGCAATAGGAAATGTTCAAATGAGTCTTGTTAGGTTCATGTGAGGTCTATAACTTAGGGAACATTGTGTATAATGTCTCGAAGAGAGGACCAATCAAATAATAGAATATTCACAACTTAGGGGATGCAGTGTGTCACATCAGGCCACTAAGAGGAATGTAATATGCTAAGATAGATCATGCTCATGAAGGAAATCACACCCAATGTTATCCAAAAAGTGACAAAATGCATCATACAAAGTAACAAGGCTGCACTAAGAACCAAGAAAAATGAAAATGGATAATGCCAATGTATGCCCCCGCTTTAAAGAAATTGCTACACACCGTTCAATGAGTAATTACTTTAAAGAAGAAAATAAAAAATGAAAAAGAGAACAAGACATGAGAGCCAACTTGGAAATCCCCTATGCTAATTCATATGTTTTCGAGTAAGGCTTCATCATGTGAAGGAAAAGGAACAAAAGAAAGAGGGGTTTCCCCCAAAAAGGAACACGCCAAACACATAAGCGATCTATGGATTTAGGGTCAGTATGTTCATTGCTACAATGATTTTATGAAAGAGCTTAGAACTATCATCATTCCCTAAATACATAGAACTAGAAGAATGACACAAAGAGAGCGAAAAGAAAAGAAAAAGAAAGATTTGTTTTGGGTCAACATGGAAGAGATGTTGCAATCTCAATGCCTTGCATCGTCCCCAAAAGGAGAAACATAAACAAAAATAAAATGAAAAGGAAAAAAGCAAAGGAAAATATTTTGGGTCAACATGAAGGAAACATTGTGGTGTCCATGCCTTGTGTCATCCCCAAAATGAAAAACACAAGAAAATAAAAAAGTAAAAGGAAAAGGGACCTTTTGGGTCAACATGGAAGAGACATAGAACATCTCAATGCTTTTCATCATCCCCAAAAGGAAAACCACAAAAGTAAAAAATAAAAAGGAAATGTATGACATTTAGAGGAATGGAGGTACAAATAGAGGAAGTTCACAAAGAGAGAGAGAACATCAAATACACATTGTGGGGGAACATGATACGCACCAAAGAAAAGAAAAAGAAAATGTAAAATGTCTATTAATGCAAATGTAGGTCATGCATCAAACAATTCATCCACCTCCCAATCTCAATGGGTATAAGCGGAAGATGAATAATGAGTCTAAGGGACAAGGAAAAATGCATTACGAGGTCAAGGCTAATCAACTTCTTGTCCCCACTAAGTGTATGGCAAGAATGAGCTAAGATGGATGATGGGAAGGACCATGCAATATTGAGAATGGAAATTTCTACAACTATTGCATGATAAAGGTATAGGGTACTTATGGGATGACTGGATAATAGTTGGTATTAGTGAAGTGATACTTACTCAGTATGTCCTTCAATTTCCAACATTCATCAGTTCGGTGTCCAAGAACATGATGATATTTACAATAACGTACATTGGAATCTTTAGGATGGATTACCAACCTATTCATAGGTGGTAATAGAATGAGACCTCTTTTCAAAAGAATTTGGAGTTTCCTTTCAGATTCAAGTGGTGGATGGAAAGGAAGCTTGAGTTTTTTCAATTTGTAAGGTCATTTGCATTTACTAGATTCACCTTTTTCATAGATTTAAGGAGGAAGAGAACCCATGGGGATCCTAGCATCCTTATCATTGGAATCGTGTAAGGGTTGTTCATGTGGAAGGAGGGAATTCAAGTTAGGAGGGAAATCAAAGATCACCATGCCATCATCTCAAAGTCTCCAATATTCAAAAGGAGGCTTGTCATTGTGAGGAGGATCTTGATATCCTAGCCCTATTGTGTTTTCATCTATTGTTCTCTATTCTAAAAGTTGGTGAATGTGATGTTTGGTTGTTATGTCACATCCTTGTTTTCTTAAGATAGTAAAACCCTTGCCATGTGTTTCTTCATGGTTGATTGGTGTGTTTGTAACTTTGTGATCATAAAATGGTTGAGGAGTTGCTTGTTTAGAGGAACTAGGTCCACCTGATGGAGGGAACCTAGGTCCTTCATTTGTTTCAAGATGTAGATAACCAAAGGTATCAAGAGGTGGGATAGTAGGAAGGTCTTGTGACTTCATGGAGGGGTAAAAGGATGCATTATTTTCAAGGTTGTTAGGGAATTTGTTTAAGAACTTATGCATGCTATAATAATCTTCTCCAATGATTTCAACAACATGAGGTGGACATTCATGAGGAGTTGAAGGGGCATGAGGAAGCTCAAGGTCATTAGGATCACAGCCAAAGGCACAATTTGACATGTCCACTAGGGATTTTAAAGAGTTCCAAAACTTATTAAATCAAAAATCCATTATGAAAGTAAATTAAATGCAATAGACAAAAAATTTGGAAAGTATGATAGAATGCAGTAAAAAAAATAGGAATGCAGAAAACACCCAGAAAATACCAAAAATTTCAATGCAAAATATGCAGGAGAACTAAGTCACCCAATTTGGCGATTTAGTCCCACTGATTATTTTTTGAAATTTTTCAAAAAATTTGAATGCAATTTTATATATTTTGGATGCACAAATGCAACTACAGTATGAAAATTCAGAATTTGTGTGATTTCCAATGTAAAAATGATGCAAAAATGCAAGCTATTTAAGCTTTCTACTAATCCAATTTTGAAAACCCTAGGATGCAATTTAATCAATGAAATATATAATGCAATGTAAATGAAACCTAGGATGCACTTGAAATCAAAAAGGAATATGTTCAAGAGTAAGGTTCACCAAAATGTGGACAATGATTTTGGATTGCCCACACTACTTTAGCTCCTTCTAGGGTTTTTCACCTAAAAGGAGAAAGGAATGGGGTCCAAAATGCAAATGTTTACACACAAAGTTAATATAAATGGGATGTATTATGTCTAATTAATATGATTAATGCACTGATCTAAAAAGAAAATGATTTAATGATGCAAAACCTAACAAATGCAAAGTGCTCGAAAACACATTTTGATATGCAAAAACACCTAAAAATGCAAGTAAATGAAGAAATAACATAAAAAATCAAATAGGTGCACCTAGAACCTAAAACTTGATGTTGGGAGATTCTGGAATCTTGAAAATTTGACTCAAAATGTTGACTGGGATACTGACACTAGGGTGGGCAACTCAGTCCCAGTTTCGGGAAAACCTGTAGGAGTAGGAATTTTCCAAATGGGTATCCAAAAATGCATAAACCACTTTTCAGGCCCAGAAGCAGGACTAATCCGCCAGTAGTGGTGACTTAGTCCACCAGCAGATTTTAGGAATCTTGGGACAAAATCTTGTAGCCTTAGCTCTACACTTACGTTTATGACAAGTGTCTACACTTGATTCTACATAAAATAGGATAAAAAGTGTCTCCAAGCTTGAATTAGGGTTATGTTGACTTTATTTTCTTTGATGAATTCTTGATCACTTTTCAATACCTATTTCTTTGAAAAATCTTCCTACAAAGTTTGCAAACACACATGCAAAGAGGGAAAAATGATTAAGGGTTAGAGTATAGGGATTTTCCTTGATCAAATCCCACTTTGGTAATCAAACCCTTGATCAAGAAATGAAATGGAAAGAGAATGATAAATAGATAACATGCAATGTCATAAACTTACCAAACCCTTGATGTCTAAATTTGAAGATGTGCAATGAAGTGCTCCAATGGATGACTTGATTAAGCTTAGAGTGCTTGAATGTTTGAGAATGATTAAGTTGATTGCTTGAGTGAATGCTTGAATGAATAGGTTTTAAAATGAGAGGAAAAACCCTTATTTATACTTGATCTTTACTAAATTTCCTAAAAATAACACATCATAGGCCTTGACCTCAAGGGTTAGTGGGAAAAATCCCACCAGAAAATTGAAATAATTGAGTTTTGTGCAAAAAAGGACTAAGTAGCCCCTATTGGCAACTTAGTCCCACTTAAGAAAATTAAGTGGGTGTTGGGAATTACAGTGCATTAAATGTTGTCCAATGGTAATTATGGATGCCAAAATCTATAAATGCTCAAAACAAACAAATATTAACATTGTTAGTTAAATTAAGCAAATCAAATAGAACATCCCTATGAAATACTTAATCATATTAAAATATGCAAACAAAGTGAGTAGAACAAAAACAACTAAATGAAAGCACATAAAAACATGATCAAACCCTATCACATAGTGGATTGGTTCTTGTTTGATGTGGAAAGAAGCCCTTTCCCAATCCTTGATAAGCTCCTGGATGATGGATGTGGATTCAAATGACTGAGATTGTGGAGGATTAATACAATAGAGGAGGCCTCTATTTATAACAAAGAAGGATGAAAGAATGCAAAGCATGGAGGATGTGGGATAAAACAACCAATGGCCAAATGTCACTTGTCAGCATTCCAATGGAGGGAGGTTGTGCACATTTTGGTCATTGTGCATGATAAATGCTATTAGGTTCAAATTTGAAATTTGAAAGTTGGCTTGTTGAGGAAGAAGAAAAAGTCTTAAATGCTAATTGGGAGACATGTAAGAGACAATGTAAGAGGAGTTAATCCCATGTTGGAGGATAAGACGCTTGGGAGGAAAAATTCAAAATTGGAGAATATTCCCTCTTTGATGCCTTTTTGAATGAAAATGGGAGATTTAATAAATCAATTAAATTGATATATTTGCACAAGTTACAAAAAATAGAGAATTGGAGTGATTAGGATTATCATTAATCATGATTTGATTAATTAAGAGGGAGATTAGGTGATTTTGAATTTTGACTTAGATTTTAGGATTAAAATAAATCAAAATGAGAAGAAAATGATTTTAGATTTAATTAAACAAATATTTGATTTATTTAATCAAAGAGGTTGATGTTAGTGTTAAATCAAATAAAGATGAATGTATTGAATTTAAATGGATGACTTTAGAGATTAATTAAATAAAGTGAATTATTTAATAAAAAGAGGGATGTTAGGATTTGATTAAATAAAATTGATTTATTTAATCAAAGAGGATGTGAGGATTAAATTAAATAAAGTTAGTTTATTTAATTAGAGGAGGAATTTAATCAAATAAATTGCTTTATTTGATTAATAGAAAAATTTGATGTTAATTAGTTAGATTTAGATGCATGATGTCAATTTTGTATGTCTACATTTTTCCCCTTTTTAAAGCAATGTACTTTCTGCGTTAGTTCAAAGAATAATCTTGTTGCAGTCAAATTTCAAAAAAAAATCTATTTTTTTCAGATACCCCAGTGGAAAGAAGTATACTGGTACATTGCCCCCTTGAGATATCGAGCAAAAAGTTCAATTTGACGGTCCATCTCAGGACAAAGAGTTTCAAGATGGACATATGGATCGCTATGACAACATGATAGAAAATGAGATGGTTTTAAGATGGTTAGAATAACCAATCTATATTATCCTAAACAACTAAAATGATGATGCAATGCATTTGAGATGGATGATGTGATGATGCCTATATGATTATGCAATGGATGTTTTATGCATTTGTATGGTTTATGAGATGCTTAGACTAACATATCTATATTATGCGATGATGAAAATGCATGTGAATGATATGCAGCATGCTGACGGTTTGTGGATGTAGGATGGATGCATTGGTGATGATGATTAACTATCATGGTATGATGTTAGCATGGAGAGAAAAAGGAAGAAATGAGATGATGATGAGAGGATTCAACGAGCCAACTTTATTAAAGATGATGATGAGAGATGGATGATTTTCTTATCTGTAAATGCTCAAAACAAACAAATATTAACATTGTTAGTTAAATTAAGCAAATCAAATAGAACATCCCTATGAAATACTTAATCATATTAAAATATGCAAACAAAGTGAGTAGAACAAAAACAAATAAATGAAAGCACATAAAAAAATGATCAAACCCTATCCCATACTGGATTGGTGCTTCTTTGATGTGGAAAGAAGCCCTTTCCCAATCCTTGATAATCTCTTGGATGATGGATGTGGATTCAAAGGACTGAGATTGTGCAGGATTAATACAATAGAGGAGGCCTCTATTTATAACAAAGAAGGATGAAAGAATGCAAAGCATGGGGGATGTGGGATAAAACATCAACCAATGGCCAAATGTCACTTGTCAGCATTCCAATGGAGGGAGGTTGTATACATTTTGGTCATTGTGCATGATAAATGCTATTAGGTTCAAATTTGAAATTTGAAAGTTGGCTTGTTGAGGAAGAAGAAAAATTCTTAAATGCCAAGTGGGAGATGTATGTAAGAGACAATGTAAGAGGAGTTAATCCCATGTTGGAGGACAAGACACTTGGGAGGGAAAATTCAAAATTGTAGAATATTCCCTCTTTGATGCCTTTTTGAATGAAAATGGGAGATTTAATAAATCAATTAAATTGATTTATTTGCACAAGTTGCAAAAGCTAGAGAATTGGAGTGATTAGGATTATCATTAATCATGATTTGATTAATTAAGATGGAGATTAGAGTGATTTTGACTTTTGACTTAGATATTAGATTTAATTAAATAAAGATTTTGTTTATTTAATCAAAGAGGTTGATGTTAGTGTTAAATCAAATAAAGATGAATTTATTTAATTTAAATGGATGACTTTAGAGATTAAATAAATAAAGTGAATTATTTAATTAAAAGAGGAACACAAGGATTTGATTAAATAAAATTGATTTATTTAATCAAAGAGGATGTGAATATTAAATTAAATAAAGTTGATTTATTTAATTAAAGGATGAATTTAATCGAATAAATTGCTTTATTTGATTAACAAAAGAATTTGATGTTAATTAGTTAGATTTAGATGCATGATGTCGATTTTGCATGTTTATATTTTTCCCCTCTTTGAAGTAATGTACTTGTTGCATTGGTTCAAAGAATAATCTTACCATGGTCAAATTTCAAAAAAAATCTTTTTTTTAGATGCCCCAGTGTAAAGAAGTATACTAGTACAGGAATATCCTCAAAAACACACTTAAAAATGGATGGAAAGTGCATTAAGGGGTCATTGAAACATGAGAAAGGGTCAAATTAGTGATGACAAGTCTAGAAAAGCGTGAAAGTGGGTTACAACACTTTACAACACTTTGAAATAAGCCTTGGTAAGTGATAAAAAGGAGTTATTTAGATGAATTATAATGAAAGGGTCCTAGAAAAGTGTGAAAGTGGGTTACAACACTTCACAACACCTTTACAAGACAACCTAGAATTCTTAATGATTCACAAGGGTCCAAGACCTAATGTGAATGTGTTGGCCACATTACAACATTAAATCTAGGAAAATTCAAGTCAAAGTCCACTAGAAGGGCCTGAACATGAAAAAGTAGAAGGGTTACTTTTTCCATGTCCATAGATACATATATCAAAATCTATTTTTTCTAAATTTTCAATAGATTATAATCAAAATTCTAATTTTCTTAATGATATCCTATGAAAATAAAAGCAACCTAATTAAAAATATAACATTAGATCCTGACCCAAACAAAATCTAAAAAGACCATAATCATAAATGACAATTAATAATAACCATATAAAATTATTGTCTTTTGTAAGTCATCTTACCCTTTTAAATCCTATTTTGCAAGATCTTCTAGCTAATAGATTTTTTGTGTTTTCAACTACTAAAATTTTATTTGAATAGGTTTGACTCTTTTTCTATAAAAAAATATTTTGGTAGAAAATTTAGAATGTCAAAATTGAAGTCTTATTAATTTGACCGAGTTTGTAGACCCAAAAAATAGAAGCCTTGGTCTTTAGCTCTCTATGTTAAATAGTCAAACCTTAGCTACCAATCTTTATTGGAGATGGTGCAATTAGCGGAAGTAGCTTTGGTTCAAAGTTCTAAACTATAAGTATACATGAAGTATTGTTGTTTGCTGATATTTTGAGAATCGTTTTGACTAAAAAATATTTATGATTAGAGTTCTTTGAAGAAATGTTCTTTACTTGTTACGAAAGGCCTTTTTTGGATTGTAAATTCTAGTAACAATATTTTTTTAGTTGGATTTGTTGGATTCCTTTCTCTCAATTCTCACCTAATCTCCTCATTTTCTCCCATTAAGTCTTTTTAGATATTGTTTGATTGAAAGTGTAAAAATTTAAGGCTTCTTATTTGGTTGGAGAAGTTATATTTTATTCTTAGAAGGATCCTAGTTGTTGGCCTTTGGGAGATGATCTAAAAGCTTGGGTAAATGTATCTTCTATTCTACTTGAGTAGCTATGTTATTCATTGGATGAACTCGATACTATTTCTTGGGGATATGATCCTAAAGGTGGTTATTTATTTTCTTGTCGGTATTAAATATTAGACCTTGAAAAAACTAAGTATAGAGAGTTACCCTAGTGGAAAAAAATGAAATAAATTTTGTTGGTATAAATAAAATTTCTTTCTTTGATTACTTTTCCAGAATAAATTCCTTATTTATGAAAACATACACAAGAGAGGTTTCTAAGGTCCTTCCATATGTGTTATTTATGGTGTCAACAAGGACTATGTCACTTATCTATAATTTCAATGCTCTTTTTTAGAGGGGAGTTAGCCCACAATAGTGTGTCCCAATTTTTAGCCAAAGTGTTACATTAAAATCAATATTTTTCACCAAATTTTCACTTTCTAACACCTATAGAAACTAAACCATTAATAATTTGAAGATTGTGTGAACTAGTATTTTTTGAGATTTTATCTAATAGTTTATAAATATATATATATTTAAATTTTAAGAAATAATTTATGATTTTCTTATGTAAGTTTTAATAAATTATTTTTACAACTAAAATTATTTTTTAAAGTGGCATTACTTTAGTAAAGCATAAATTTATTAGTAGAAAGGATAAAATTATAAAATTTTAAACATAGATTTGTGTTGGTGTTATCCACCTCCCAGGAGAACCATCTACAATAAAATACCTTCATGAAAAATGAGAGAAGCATACAAGCTATTTCAACAAAGAAAGAGTGAATTAATGAGATAAATTACATAGTATACAATGGTGCCTTATAAAGGCATGAAATATGTGATGGGTATAAAAATTCCCAATACAGGAAACAAAACTACCTAAGAATAATTAAATGCATAGTCATGCCTAAGTAAACTTAAGCTAGTAAATGGTAAAAACCAATTACTCCAACACCCCCATTAAGTGTAACTTAGGGAGATTATTATGTAAAAAATAAGATGCAATATGGGTCCCGACTACACAACCATGTTAGGTACCCACTTACAATGCAAAAAAATAAATCTCTCACAACTGGAGAAAAGGAGAAAAACCCTATGGGAAAAAACCCTTCTCCAAAAGAGAGAAAAGAAAACAAAAATGATGCATGGATGGAGGACTCAATCAAACCCCCATAGACTACATACATCATGTATATACAATTAATGGCCCCCCCAATAAGATGGAAAGAGAGAGACTATATAGCCCCCCCACAATATGTAATCACCTACAAAATGGTAAGTCTCTAAAGACAAAACATAATCCAATGTCAACAAACAAATTGTCTACATTTTGGAAGAAACAAAACCAAATAAAAATGCAGGAATTCTTCCCATTCTAGATAGGAATTGAAAGAAAGAAGCATGAAGATGTATGATGATGTCTCTAAATTTTTTTCATGTGTCACTAAGACCTTGGAAGATGATGCCACAAACCAATCAAGAACATGCCCAATCACAATAGCAGGTGACAAACAAGGTACCACTAGAAATTGATTTTGAACATTCTCTAGAGACTGAGATGTGGTGATAATAGTTGTGCCACAATTATCATCAAATAGGAGGGTTATACCCTCAAATGTGTCTTCCAAGTCAAAAATATGAGATTTTACGAACAATGAACCTATGTCTGAAAAATAAGAATCCCAATCAAGAAGACAATGAGATACTAGTTGTGATGAATCACTGGATGTGCTCAATGAATTCTCTAATTGCCTTTATCCACCACCTTTAATTAAATAAATCTACATTTATTTAATTAAAGCTACATTTTTCCACTTTCCTCTAAAATACTTTAATCTCACTTAAGTTAATTAATCTTTGATTACTTAACCTTATCCACTTCCTAACCCTCATTAACTCATTCTCCAACATTTAACTCCACCCAAGTTAATAAACCCTTGGTTTATTAACTCAACTCATCCTCGTTAAATCAATTAATCTTTCATTAATTGATCTAACCCTCATCCTTAATCACTCATTGCCATTATTTCCTAATTTTAAATGGATACCATCCCCCCAAACTTGTCACTAAGTGAAAATTTTCCTAGCCTATCCTCTACCCTTTTCTCACATGTGTGAGATCTCACTTACCCCCACTATCTCTTACATAAGCCACCCTATCTCTTACACCCTCTTACATAAATTTAATATCTCCCTTCTCAAGGTGTGCTCACACATGTGTGAGCACACCTCACTCTTACTCCCTCTTGTGACACTTTTCACAAGGTTAATGCTTCACCCCAACCTTGATCCAAACCATAGTTCTCAGTCAATCTTAGCCATTCATCAAACAAGAAATCTTGGACCTTGATTCTTCTTATGGATTTTATATAAATGAGATGCCTCTCATCCCATTTTCATCACTTCTCTTATGCTAATATTATGCTATTGAAACTTCTATTGATCTCATCATCATGGTATAGGAGTAGGAGAAACCACATCCAACCTAACACATCAACATGCTACTATTACTCTTTGAGGTTTATATTACATTTTGACTAGATTTAAGCTATGTTCTATGCCTATTTCATCTATGTATCATTTGCATGCATTCATTTTGGTGAACCCAACTTCTAACTTCTAATGCTTGATCTTTTGAGTTTTTTTGAGTTGGATTGTGCAGGAAAGGAGCTTTGTTAAGTGGATTGGAAAATCAAATTTTTTATAGGAGACCCAAATTAGAAAAATAACCTTGTCATTGCATTTAGAATCATCAAGAGATGAATTTTGACATATAACTTGATATATTTTTCTTGTAGGAAAAATCTTAAAAAAATTAAAAGCCCTTACTATTTGCAAATATATATACAATGAATATATTTTTAAAAATTTACTACAAACATATATACAGATCTAAATTTTTGATTGCAAGTGTTTACTCAAAAATCCCCATATATATAGAGGTAAATTTGTAGGTATATATATAAAAAAAAAAATCCACCCTCCCATTGCAAATATATATGCAATAGATTACTGCAAAAAATAGACATTGCATATATATATTCATTCAAAAGGTATATTCATTGTGTATATCATATTATTTTGCATATATATATAGTTGCAGGGTTTTTATTTATAAACAATATTTATGAGCATTTTTGTGAGTATAATATACTCATACATGTTGTTGACCTGTGGAATATACACAGGTTGTGACCATTTCGTTTGGTTGTGCATGCTTTAAAACCCTAAGCGCTTCAAATTCTAGTGCTCAACCTTTTTAATTTTTTCATGAATGTTCTTTTTAAAAGGAATGATTGGAATTAAATCCATCGGCCTATGCATATGCACATAGGTTAAGTTTATGTCTTTTTATTTGTTTTTATTAACTTTAATTTTATTATTATTATCGTTTAATTTAATTTAATTTTTAATTGTTTAATTTTTTTTAGGGTCTTTAGCCCCTAGTCATATGGGAGACTAAGGGTTGTGCTAAACAGGTTCCCAACACCCTTCAACAAGCTCTTAGTCACATGGGGGTTGGATTTGGTACTTGGGGTTTAAACTCAAACCCCTTTTTTTTATGCACACCTTTAAAAATAGTAGTTTTATACTAGTGTAAGTTTTGACTCATAGGTCAGATTTTTTAAATTCAAAAGGTGTTAGAAATTTGGTTCAAAGCTCTTTGTTGTGGTGTAGGCTAGTTTTCTAGATTCTGCGCCAAAAATCAAGTGCACTAAGTCAAATTTTCCCTTTCTTTTTAACTTCAAATGCTCTTAATTTTATCATATGAAATCATTTTCTAGTGAATTTTAAAAAAAAATTATCAAAAATCATAAAGAATCTATTTATGCAATCTTCTTTTGCTTTATCCTATTTTTTTTGGCATATTTTTCACATAATTGAAATCAAGCTTAGAATTAACCTTTCACATTTAGATTTAGGAATTAAAATTAGCAAGTGTATTTTAATCCCCAAGACTCACTTACGTATGCTCTCCTCTGGCACCTTAGTGTGACCTTGAGGATCAGAAATAAATGGTCTTATTTTCTTTTTTTAGGGGGCTTGCCTAAGGATTTCATCACCTTAGGGAATGAACTCAACTCCCATGTTTTGGAAGAGTATAACGAGTGGGGAGTGAATTGAAAGAAACACCTCTTAGAAGTGAAATATTTTCAATCTGGGATAAGCCTCTAAGAACATTATACCTTAGAGAAGTGAAGGTGGAGAGGGGGTTACCCTCTCCTCTCAAATTTTTGGTAGTATTTCCTTTCATCTATAGATTAGGCCTTGCATCCCTTTGTGGGATATAGAGGATAACCTTTGTTGAACTTGTAAAGCCTAGTTGAGACATTTTTTCCATATCCCACTTGAGTTAGGCTTGTTAATGTGTCTTATGTGTTTGAATGTTTAGAACCTTCCCCATCCAAATTTAACCCTAGGACTTTTTTCTTTTTTCATTATTTAAGTATGCATTTGTATTCTTAATCATAAAATCCAAAAAAACTAGTAAACTCAAAAAACCAAAAACAAATCATAAACCCAAAAACATTAAAAACAATTCAAAAAAATAAATCTAGGTGTACTCCAGGTCAAGATATCCACATAATCTCCAATTCAAACTTCACATAATCATTCTCCATCTTAATCATCCTATCTTAGCCATCCAAGTCAAACCAATCATTCCATCCTAGTCATCATAACCATCCATCATCTCATCCTAATCATATTAATCACCTCATGCTTCATCATCCTAATCATTCCCATCATAATCATTCTAATCATCCCTTCTAATATTAATCATCCCCATATCATCATAGTCATCTCCCTTCATCCTAATCATTTCATCATAATCGCCCTTCATGTTAATAATCTCTTCTAACTAGGAAATCATTTTTTTCCATCCTAACCATGTCTCATCTCATCATAATCATCCCTATCCATCATAATTATTTCCTTTCCATCCTTATCACCCCATCCATAATCATATTAATCATTCATAACCATCCTAATAATCACCCTAATCTTTCTAATCATCCATCTTCTCCTAATCATACCCAATCATCTAATCCACATCACCCCAAAAATCTCAATCATCTCATCCATTATTACCCCATCATTTAGGACCCTAAGATTAATTAATTTTTATAAATCTAATTGATTTCCTAATCATCCTCCACAACCCACATCACAAATTCCCTATTCTTAGTCAATTTTCATCATTAATCTTGGTCCTAATACCCCTATCTATCATCATCCTTCATCCACATCCTTTATTATTATCCTTAATCATCATCTTAATTCAATCACATTATCAACCTAACCCCATTATAATCAAATCCTAATCTAATCCATCTATCCCTCATCAAAAATCCAATCATCTATTGTCCACCTATCTATCTTAACCAAGCATCCAATCCCTAATCCTTAATCAAAAATTGTCATTTGAACATCAAAATTTGGTTAAGGGATTAATCTCCTTCATACCCCATATCATTTCATCATCGTCCAAATATTTCATCCAAGGATCCTATTCTTAATCCACTCTTATCCATTTCAAATCCAATCTCCCAATCAAAATCAAGACCTTAGATTGATTTCATATTCAATCCAAACTTTCTTAAGAACCTTATTATATCTTAAGTATAATTATCAAATCCAATCAATTCCTACTTAAGAGATTTTCCTATCTTAAATATAAATCAAGTCGAAGCTTAAGAATGTTAGTCTATCTTAAATATAGAGAATCATCTTTAAGAAAATCAAATCATTTTAAGGTATTGACATTTGATCCCAAGTGTAATCCCATCTTCCATATTCATCCTCATATCTTATTCTTCTAATCCCCCATCCATTCATAATTCATTATCATAATTTCTATCCTCATCCAAAATCAATCCCAAACCTTCATTTTCCAATCAATCCTCCATCATAGCTAGCCATCTAACCTTTCCTCCATCCAACCTAATCTATTCTAATCTACCTTCATCCATTATAATCAACCCCAATCATAATTATGATGATACAGATAGCCTTGTTGACTACCTGCCCGAATATGAATCCTATGATGATAATGAGAGCATTGTGGATCATCTTGGATCCATTATCATTGCACAAAATTTTCCAAGATTCCCCTCAAATCCCACCCATGTCATCCCCATCCACCACCATCAATTTTATCCTCATCCACTACTTCAATAATGATAAGGATGTCATTCTTAGATATCTCCTTGGTATTGATGCTAAACTTCTATTCTCCCCACCTTCATCCAAATTCCAATGTCTCTTCTTACTTATCCTCCCCTTCCTTTGACAAGGGAAACCAAGCCTCTAGCGAAAATTCCCCTCCAACCCCATCCACATGTCTAAATCCTTTTCAAGGTCATCATCTTCATCCTCAATTTACCAATCCATGGAACCTTGCACCTCTTATTCCACTTTTTCATCTCCCACATTTTTACAATCCACACCACCCCAATATTACCAATAAAATTCATCCCATGTCCCTCATAATAATTTCCTCCAATGATTATTTACAAAATTGGCTAAAATCCCATACAAAAATAAAGTTGTGCAATCTTCCCATATCATGTATCCACATTCATCACCTCCACATCAAGATAAACCCCAATCCCATAAATCTCATGAATCTCCTATCACTCCATCCATCCAAGTTGAGTAGTATATCCAACCTTCATCCCCCATCACACCATCAACATCAAATGAACTATGTCTATCTCCTAATCCAAAGCATGCTAACATAAATTCCCCTACATATAGATATCAAGGAACCCCTTCTCCTCCATCATATGATCCCCTTCCATCTCATGATTCCATTTCCAATCAAGAAAAACAAACCCCTTCCATCCCATCCAATGATATTTTTCCATCTCAAGAGCAAGATATCCCTTCATCCCCCTCTCATGATCTGTTTCTAAATCAAGATCAGAGTACACCTTCCACCCCACTCTCCCCTCTCATGATCAAAACACCCTTTCCACTCCATGTCATGATCCCCTTCCATCTCATAACCAAGAGAACACTATACCATACACTATACCACCCCATCCCATGATCCTACCCTAAGTCAAGATCAAATCATCCCTTCATCTTCATGCCATGATCCTAGTCTCCACAATATCCTCATCACCCCTATCCAAGCTACCCATGATCCATCATATGATCCCCTTCCATCTCGATTTCATTTCCAATCAAGAAGAAAAACCCTTCCATCCCATCCAATGAGCCCTTTCCATCTCAAGATCAAGATATCTCTTCATCCTCTCATGATCCTTCTCTAAATCAAGATCAAAGTACACCTTCCACCCTATCCACTGATCCTCTCCCCACTCATGATAAAAACACCCCTCCCACTCCATGTCATGATCCCCTTCTATCTCATAACCAAGAGCACACTATACCATCCACCCCATCCCATGATCCTACCCCAAGTTAAGATCAAAGCATCCCTTCATCTTCATGTCATGATCCTAATCCTCCACAAGATCCCATCACCCCTATCCAAGCTACCCATGAACCCCATACTTATCAAATGGATTCCCCCACTTTCATCCAAGCTAGTTTACTCCAAGAGCCTATCATTCCTTCCATTTATATCCCCCTCAAAATGGACTCGCATCTTGCTTCCAAAACAACAAATATCACATTGGAAAAAGGATTGGCCAAACTATGCATTATCAAGGCAAAGGGTTAGGCCTTCATGAGCAAGGAATCTTAGAACCCATTAATATCAAAGAAAATCCAAAATATCATGGCCTTGGATACCAAGCTCAAGAAATTGGCACTCCTTCAACCCATTCTAAATCCAAAATCCCTCCATCTAAATCCAAATATCCACATTCCCCATCCTCTAAATCTATCTTTGGTCCTTATGTTCAAAATCCCAATCCCTCATCCCTTCCATCCATTATGGGTACCTATGTCCCAAAACAAAGTCCATCCCCTACATCCATCTTGGGTCCTTACATTCCACCACCTAGCATTCCTATTCCAAAATCCCATTATCCTCTCTATCCATTGCCTCGTATCCCTAATCAAGATCAATGAAGGTACACACCCTTGAACCTTTTCCAGCATAATACTTACACCAACCCATCCATAATACATCCACATCATTCATATCCATCCACAAATCCCATTGCTCTTGGAAGCAATTTCGACGCCAAATCTCAAATGTATAAAGCCAAAAATCCACAAAAATCAAAGGATCAACATGTCCCATCAAAATGACATGAAATAAAAAATAAAAATATGATCCAAAATAATTTGAATCCTAAAGGTCACAAATGCCCTAATAAAATCAAAATTAATGTGGATTCCAAAATACTATACAATCAATGCATCCAAACTACTTATCCAAAAAGATCCATCCAATTTGAGTCCCTCCCATCCACCTTAAGAAGCCTTCATCACTTCCATCCATTTTGGGTCCTATATCCCAAATTCACCCACTTCTCCATCTAAACTCCAAATTCAAAACCCACTTCTCTTCCACAACTCTACCAACCTTCAAGGTGTGTGTCAATGTTGATATTGCCAACTGTTGGTGTGAATAAATGTCTTGTATGTAGTTAATCCACTCACTAGGGACTTAGAGGGAATATTCACATGTTAAGTTTACTTAGGTCCTAAGATTATTTTTAGAAGGTGTTAGTTGTCATTAGTTGTTATCTTATCTTTTGACTTGTAACACATGTGACCTAGGTAGTTGTGATAAGTTGTCTCATTTCATATGATTAAGAAACTTGTCATAATCTTATGACATCTTGTATCTCACCTTGGATATATAAATCCAAGGGGTCTCTCATTTGTAACACACCATCCAATTGAATAATATTTGTATATTCTCTCTGTGCTTTTCGCTTGCCCTAAGATCTTGCTAGCTATTCCATAGCCAATTCCAATATGGTATTAGAGCATATTAAGTGCCATTTAGCCATTTTGAGATATTGGTAAATATTGAAAAGTTGAGTATGCTCTTCTCTTGTATCGTATGATGATCTAGAGAATCAGAGAAACTTGATAGAATATCAAATTTTGGGGATGGATTCCTCTTTGTGGCACTTTATTGCAAGTTCAAATTAG
>VDFB02386399.1:0-79659 GCA_007258455.2 Sequoia sempervirens | reverse complement strand
ATTTTGACTTTTTGGTCCTAAGGAGATATTGAAATATTTCAATAGAGTATGAATTCTAGTTGGCATGATGTTTTGAGGTACACGAGTCTGAATATGGGTATACAGTTGAATAATTTTTGTATTAGGTCTTTTGTACACCTAATAGATGTGAGGATATGTGAAGGTTAAATAAGTGTTGCAGAGTTATATGGGAGCTATTATAGGTCCATACCGACCTATTTCAAATTATTTTAAGAATTGAATCTTGGCATAAGGCATGTGTGGAAGGTTTTGAGATAACTTTATATATTGTATATTTTTTAGGATACATCTAATTAGGCCAACCTAATTGATGTAATGTTTGAAGTGGATATATATGCTAGATCGTTTTCGATATTTTGATGAATGTAAGGAATGAGAGACATGTTAGTGATGTGAATGATGTGAATATTATCAGAGTAGTGTGAATTTAAATTGTGAATGTTGAGTTAAATATTAGAGTGATGCAAATGTAGAGGAAAGTAGAGTGCTAGATCAGAATCAAATGAAGTGTGTAAAGTCAATTTATTGAGCTTCATTGGAACTATAATTCATGCATATGATAGATGCAATTGTAACAATTTAATCTAGGTTGTGAGCCATAAGCTCTCTTCTATATTTTTCTCTTAGTGGGCAATGAGTCCACTTGGATAGTGAGTCCACCTGCAGTGAGCACTTTTGTAAATATACTATAACTGGTTATAATATATATTGTAAACTAATCTTCATCGTGGCTTTTCCCATTTTGGGTTTTCTATGTAAAAATCCTAGTGTTCATGTGTTATGAGTTGTTGAATGTTTCATGCTTTATTTTATTTATTGTAATTGAATCTGCTAAGTGGATTGGATGTTTAAATGTTTGAATGGAGTAAAAAAATACTGATTCACCCCCTCTTAGTATTCCAGGTGTTCAACAATTGGTATAAGAGCTTGGTTCCCTAGAAGGAGCTTAACCACTTGGGGAAGATCTTGGAGGTTGAACACATGACTGTTAGAAGACTACCTACTCCTCCAGAAGAGATTCCTGCTATTGAAGATTGCATTATAGATGAACATGGAGAACTCAAAGCTTTTCTTGAAGATCTTGAAAGGACTAAAGATGAAAATAGAGATCTGAAAGAAAATTCCAAAGAAGCAAATGAATGCATAAGAAAAATGAGAGGAAAAATCAAGAAGTTCAGAGAAAGGCATAAGGAAGTTAGTGAACAATTGAAGCAAGAAAATGAAACTATCACCGGTTTGAAGGTACAAGTTGAAGAAAAGAAAAGAGTTGAGAAATGTTTGAATGCAATGGTGAAAAGAAAATTTGAGGAATGTATAAGGATTGAACAATAAGTTGTGAATCTGAGATCATATATGGAGAAAGCAAGGAGTCATGATGAAAAATTCAAGATGAGTTCTACAAAGCTTGATGAAATGATTGCAAATAATAAAGGCTCTAAACAAATAAGGCTTAGGATTTTAAAAGGGTGAAAGTTCAAAGCAGACATCAAATTTTCAAGATAAGAATAACATGTTGAATGAACAAGATAACTGAGAGGGGGGTTGAATCAGTTGTAACAAATTAAAACATCAATTTAACCCTCAACAATAATTAGATCCAGAAACATTCATTAACCCCTTATTCTGTTAAAGTGATTAATCATGAAATGTAGATAACAACAACTAAAATAACAACACCATACACAAGAGAACACCAAATTTACATGGAAAACCAAATGAGGGAAAAACCATGGTGAGGATTAGCTCACAATATAAGTAATTGCAAAACTGGTACAAGGGCTCACTACCAAAATAGGACACACTGTCTAAAAAGGCTCACAACTAGGGCTCGCCACCATAGCAAGAAACAAAGAAGATAGAAGAGAAATGTTACATAGAGAACACATTATCAATGCAAAAAGGAATCCACCATAAATGCTCCAACACTTTTGTAGTCTTGCATGAAATATTGTGGACACCTTTAGCTCATTGCATTTAGGAATCCAACACTTTGAAGTTCTCACTACTTTGCTCAAATTCGCACTCTACTCTTTGGAAATTCACATCACTTGCATTAGACACCTCTATACTTTCTATCTTTACAACCCTCAACATCTTGACTAATACTTATACCATCCTCAACCTTGAAAACTTTCTCGAAGGTTGGCAATACATGCTTCAAACTTTACAATTTCAAATTAGGTTGGCACTAAACATTCCCACAGTGGATAGGAATGAAACTAGACCAAAAAAACACTTAACTAGGACCCAAATTAAATCTCACACACCACACTACGCCTTCATTAATGCTTGAACATCTTTGAATGTAGTGTAAACACTAGGTTACTCATTACCCATGAAAACACATTAAACATTAAGTACATGCTTCCTTAAATCAATCTGAAACTTCCAGACAACAAAATTCACTTGAACATGAACCAAGAACATCTCGAAAACCAACAAATTCCTTCGCAACAAATCTCACCTAAAGATTATAATCATATTGTTTATCTAGACACTTCCAAACACTACAATACTATTTAACTCAAAATACATTTTTCTAATACACCTAACCATGAATCCTCTTGACACAAACAAGAGAACAACACCATTAACTCTACTTTAGATCCACAAGTCCTTGAAAGCAACTATAGAGAAATGTGGAGCAAATACATTTCTCCCAAACACTTTTGTACAACACTATAATTTACCAATTTGCGTACTATTGAACACAACTTCCTCTAACTAGTGATATAAAAGCCCAAATTTTGGATGTAGAAACTCCGAACAAATCTAACCAACATATCCAAACCACAAAAGAAAATCTTCAACCTAGAAGAAATGCGAAGAAAAACTAGAACACCTCTACAACACCCTATTTCCTTATTTTATCAATTTTCTTAGTATCCTCAACATTTTCATCATACAACAAACTTCCTCAACACATAGTTGACATTAATGACAACACCAACCTATTGACATCAATGACAATACCTTCAAAGTTACAATAATCTCTCCCTTTGTCATTGATGGCAACACATGATGTGAAAAACCATCAAAGACAACACAACAACTCTAAATATACTTTCTTATGATTTTATTTCTTTTCTCTCCCCCTAAGTAGATAAAAAAATTCACATGATTATTTCTCCCCCTTTGACATCAATGGCAAAGGATTTTTTTTTTTTGCATTGTTCTCCCCCTTTGACACTGAACCAAGATACTTGCTTTGAATAATCTCCCTTAGGATTACACCCAACCAAATCAACAACTCTACAAAAAATGACAACCTTCCTTATTGCAACAATGACACTACATGATACTACCTACTCCCCCTAAGAGGTAGCCACCAACATCAATCCAGAAAAGAGATGAATTTATAGATTCACTAGACTAATGCACCTCTATATGCATCTAGTTCAAAGAAGGAGGGGCAATAACCCCCAACTTTTCTCGAAGATACTCAAAAGTATCCTTAGGAAGAGCCCTAATAAATATATCAACAATTTGATCCTTTGTAGGTACATATTCAAGCTTCACCTCATTTTCCATAACCTTGTCTCTCAAAAAGTGATATCTAGTTGATATATGTTGTCTTTGAATGCATCACTAGATTCTTTGAAATGTTGATTGCACTTGTATTATCACAAAAGATAGATATAGGCTCACCATACACTACTCTAATATCCTTCAATGTATGTCTCATCCATAATACATGCACAACATGTTACAATATATTCAACCTCTGCAGTGTTGAATGGACAAGACAACTAAGAGGGGGGGTGAATCAGTTGTAGGAAATTAAAACATCAAAACCCTCAATAGTAAATAGATTCACATGCATTCATTAAACCCTTATTTTGTTAAAGTAATTAGTCATGAAATGCAGATAATAGAAAAGTTAAAATAACAACACCACATGTTGATCATTTTTTCTAGTTGAACCTTGAAATCTTCTAAAGGGTAGCCAACCCTTATGCTCAAGAATCTTCAAAATTAGTGGCCAACAAATAAGTAAGAGTTTTGAGGCCCTTACTTCTACACTTTGGGCTCTGTGAGACCCAGGAGGGTATTCCTTGTCATGTTCAAGTGATACTTGTATAATTGAGAACACATTTATACATAGATCAATTCCTATTTAGTACAAATAGACACTATTCACCAAAGGTTTGGCTGGCCTTTGAACAAATTACTATCTATTTGTTAGGAACTAGGTGATACTTCAAATTCATACATCGTAATTGAAAGATTTTTAATGATCTTCATTCTCACTCTAAATCCCTAGCCGGGTGCACTACTAGCTCATTTATCTTTAAGATAATCTAATGAAGAGACCAATGCTTCATTCATTGGGAAAATGGAGTCAAATTTGTAATAACTAGTAATATATTAGCCATTTTACTTAGAAATTGGACTATTATCATAATACTTTGTAGTATGACAACTCATAGCGTCTAAAATGTAACTTTCTTACCAAATCCTATACTCCTCCTCACAAACTTGTGACCTCATTTAATCATCTAATCAATTCTTTGAATTGTAG
The DNA here is from genome assembly GCA_007258455.2 of Sequoia sempervirens. Classification (NCBI taxonomy): domain Eukaryota; kingdom Viridiplantae; phylum Streptophyta; class Pinopsida; order Cupressales; family Cupressaceae; genus Sequoia; species Sequoia sempervirens. The sequence goes on along the minus strand of VDFB02386399.1, from coordinate 75,116 downwards.
CAGAAATGAAAACACAAGTCAATTAAAACAATTGAAGATAAACAAAAATACCATTGATAATTTCATTTATAATTTGAAAGAGAATTACATAGGAGAGTATATGTTCTAGAACTAATATTTTCTTCCATATTTGTGGCTTCTATAAAACCATTTTAAGATCCTTACATACATGACTCAAACCCTAGACTCCATACAATTTTATTCATTAGTATTTTCTACAATATGCTTCTTCTTGAGCTTAACTTTTCACTCATACCATTATGAGACTCAAAATTCGAACCCCTTGTAATCAACCTTGAAATCCCTTTTATAGAACAAGGGAGCAAAAAGCATCGAGCTAAATTACATTTACATTTCATTTCAAAACTAATTTCCATGAAATTTGAGATACTTCCCATATAGTTACATTTAATCATTTTGGATCAAGGGAAGATGCAAGACAAAAACTCCATGTAATCAGTTGAAGAAGACTAGCTAGCCTTCCAAAAGGCATCATTTTCGCAACATCTAAACTTACACATCCATACCAAAATCAGAAAAGTCACCATCAACACCAATGACATAAACTAACAAACCAGCTAAAAGGAACTGAGTCAGCACAAAGGACCAATAAAACCAAGCACCAACTCAGAAGGAAAATGAGGTACTACCCTACTTTTTCAGCAGCAGAGTAAGTACGCCCGCTTGGTTTCCTTATTGAAATTGGAGTAGCTACGACCTCCTCCTCATTAGAATCATCATAAGGTACCAAGGAAAAAAGATAATACCATATTCAAGGTTAGTTTCTCCTCCATCACCCAAGGAGCTGTCAAAAACCATAATGGGAGCATTGTGCCTCCCCAGACAAGTCTTAATATGTACCCTCACTCTTCCTTTTCATTTTCTTCTCAGGATCAACCGACTTCTTCCCTTTAAACTTGACCAATTCTTTTGAAATTGTCCTATTCCTTAAATTGTAGGTACTCTGGACAATAGCCTTCTTACTCTTCTCACAAGTACTTCTCTTTCCTTTTGGTGTTGTAGGAATTCCCAATATGTTAGGTTTAACCTCAGGAAAATTTCCATGAGGTTCCTGCATGCTAAGCCTTCTAGACCTTCTAACTAGATTTCCTAGCTTACTTGGTTCACCCATCTTACACAAAATAAAACATAGACTAGAAAACCACCTCATAGAAGAGATGCCAGCCTATACCCTCATAGTGTTGTTGCAAGAAAGAAATCTCAAACCGGCCCAATACAAAATAGCACATAATATAATTGTGAGCGATAAAACCACTACCACCCTAGGGAGCTAAAACAAGATAGCTAAGCCATACAAAATTTAGAATGAAGCACATATGCACACTTACCTACCCAAGGAAACCACACTACTACTTCTGTGATCATTTGATCAACACTAGCATGTTAATCTTTCTATATTACAACAATTATTTTGGATCTTTGATAATTGCAAACAGTGAGATAAACTATAGGAAAATCTCACTAAGTAGAGTGATTTGAGTGTGTCTCAATTAATGACCATCCTAGCTCACACAAGCGAACAAATAATCAATCGCTCCATACTTAATCTCAGTCGTCGATCATTTTGGATTTAAAACTTAATCAATGAAGCTCATTAAGGATCGCCACTTTCCTTTTCATCTGTACTTGGAAACAACAATGATATCCTGAAAATTCCCATTTGCATTTTGTCGGTTGTCGTAGAAATTCCCTTATATTGTCTCCAAACTTTAGCAATGAGCAATAACATCCCACTGTAGGGAATATTCTTGAATATACACCCTATCACTGGTTGTAGAAGGTGATTGAACTTCCTTAAGTATTTTAGCGAGGAAAACCTTCTAGCGACACTATCAAACAATCCAAGCCATCACGTGTCATCGAAATGAGCTCTAGGTTGAGGATATCTTTGGTGATGAGTCACAATTGGTGATGGGAGGAAACTCAGACACATGGCTACCATACCATTACCTTCCATTCACATCCATTTCCCATTGCAAAAGCAAGAAAAGGTTTTAGAATATTTTAGCAATGGCACAATACAAAACATTACAACATTCATCTCTAGTCACCAAAATAGAACAGAAAGTTTGGAAGACTTCAGTGATAAGCAATGCAAGGGGAAACAGGGGTCCATCACCCGTCACCAAAATGCAACCGTCAGCAAAGATAACTTCAGTGATGGATGACCACTTAAGTGACTGGGGATTTCCCATGTGCAAATAAGATGTTTTGAAAAGGGGCAATGCAAGGTCAACGTGATTTAGACCCTTAGGAATAAAGAATTAAGACATAAGTCTTTCACCATGGAATATTTTCCACCCGACTATAGGAAAAATTAAATAATGGATTGAAGAAGGGTGACTGATGAACCTAGACCAAGGGGCTAGTGAGAGACACAATTTAGCTGGCTTAAGTTGTAACTTGGATGACTGGTAACTGGGTATAACAAGTCAATGGAGAAAAGGAATGCCCAAAGGTTTGAGACTTGCAAAATTTGAAACGAGGGCTTATAGCTCTAAACCCTAAACCTTTCCCTTGGGCACATAGGCAATAATTCATGACAAAGTAAGGAACCAACTCAAATTTCTCAAAATTTTAGGAGCTTTACCACCACACATAAGAGAACACCAGATTTACATGGAAAACCCAATGAGGGAAAAACCATAGTAAGGATCAACTCACAATATAAGTAATTTTAAAACCGATACAAGGGCTCACTACCAGAATATGACACATTGTCTAGAAAGGCTCACTTCCACATAAAGAAAAAAAGAAGATAGAAGAGAAATGTTACACAAAGAAAAAAATCTCAATGTAACAGGGAATCCACCACAAATGTTCCAACACTTTCGTAGTCCTACATGAAAGATTGTAGACACCTTCAACTCACTGCCTTCAGGAATCCAACACTTTGAATTTCACACTGCTCTACTCAATTTTGCATCATACTCATCACTCACATCAATCTCACATCTATCTTCCCTCTCTCTTACATCTCACAACAACACCACACTTATTTATATCAACCTCAACCTTGAAAACCTTCTCCTAGGTTGACAACTAACTATTACATTAAAAATTTTAAATAAGTTCGACACCAAAACATTACCGCGGTGGATAGGAATGAAGGAAACCTATATAAATCCTTAATTAGGTCTCAAATAGATCCCAACACACCTCAACATTCTTTCATAAACTTCACATGTAGTGTTACGGCCAGTCAATACTCGTGCAAACACCATAAAACATTAAGTACACACTTCCTTAGATCAATGTGAAACTTCCAGACAACAAAGATCACTTGAACACAGTCTAGAATAATCCATGAACCACTTGAGATCCAACAAAGACTTCATCCAAGCTCGTATCATAGAAATACTTCAACCCAGAACATATGGTTGAACTTATTTGCACACTAACGCATGAAACACACACTGTTAGTAACAAATCAAGTGAAACCTTGAATTTTGAAAGATACAATCATTATAATAAACTTCCCAAATTCACACAACCTAAATCCAAACTATAGAGAAATGCAAAGAAAATACATTTCTCCCAAACCATAGACAACAAATCACTAAAAAATTGTTGAACACACATTGGTGAAAATATCTCACTTTGTACAACGGTCAAGAAACCAAAATTTTGGACATAAAAAGTAATGAAAACCTTGAAAAACATATCAGATTTGCACAGGCATAGCATCAAAAAAAAGAAACATGGAGCACATCTCAGAGCATGCTCTAAACACTTGCACAACGCTATTTTATTTGTCTATCAAATTTTCTCAAAAGAACTCGGAAACCAAGTACCAAAGACATCATCTCAACACATTGCTTCATTCAAACACATCTCCAAATACTGCAACAAAAAGATAGTTCCATGTACTCACAACACTTGCTCAATATCTCAGCACAACTTGCAACAACCTGTTTTCCTCTTTTCCACAATTTTCTCAGTATCCTCAACATATTCATCATGCAACAACCTTCCTCAAAACATAGTTGATATCAATGACAACACTAGCTTATATGCATGCCTATTGACATCATTGACAACACCTTTATACTTGCAAAAATATCCCCCTTTGTCATTGATGGCAACACAAGATGTGAAAAACCACCAAAGGCAACATACAAATTCTCTCATTTTTTTTATTAGACAACCTACACAACATTCTTGCACTCTCTCCCCCTTACAATATTCTCTCTCCCTATGATAACAATTATTAGAAAAAATATACAACTTTCTCCCTATGATACCTTGTGCTTTTTAACATAATTATCTCTCCCCCTTTGACATCAATGGAAAAAGATAAAGTATTTTGCATTGTTCTACCCCTTTGACATTGAACCAAGATACTTTCTCTAAATACTCCCCCTTAGGAGTACCCTGATCAAATCAGCAATTATGCAACACTAACACTACATGACACTACCTACTCCCCCTGAGAGGTAACCACCAACATCAGTCCAAAAAAGAGATGAATCCATAGATCCACTGGAATGATGCATCTCCATATACATCTAGTTTAAAGGAGGGGTAATAACCCCCAACTTCTCCTGAAGATACTCAAAAGTATCCTTAGGAAGAGCCTTAGTAAATATGTCAGCAACCTAATCCTTTGTAGGTACATATTCAAGCTTCACCTCATTCTCCATAACCTTCCCTCTCAAAAAGTGATACCTGATTGATATATGCTTTGTCCTTGAATGCATTACTAGATTCTTTGAAATGTTAATTGCACTTGTATTATCACAAAAGAAAGAAATAGGCTCATCATATATTACTCTGATATCCTTCAATGGCCAAATTAGGTGAAATTTTATATCAATATTCATTTTTCAAGCCTCTTAGATCCAATAATGAGGTATATTTTTTCTCAAGAGGTCATATATAAAATTTACCCTACAAAAACCCTCATATGAAGCACAAACAAAAAACTTTTTTCCAAATTTTTTTTAAATCCTAGAATTGCAATAAACCAAACAAATCTACAAACCATAAAACCCCAAATCTATAAAAAAAACAACTTACACAAAACCTTCATACCTTGAAATATGTCAAATATTTCCTATATTTCTATGTATTCAACTTTGCACTACATCTACTCAAACAACAATTATACAAAACTTGGGAGCTCACACCTCCCTCAACCATGAATAAATTTCCAATAGCACTTGTTAGGAAAATGGTGCAGGAGCACCTTGGCTTAACTCCAGTTTGGTTATGTTGCAATTTTGGCTTGTACCTAACCTTAGCCAAGTCAGGATTGTAGTGTGCTTAATTTGGACATTAGAAGGTCTTGTTTGTGTGTGATGAGTTAGTCATTAGGATTAAAATCATCCTAGTGTTATTATGTTGTTAAATTTTGCTTTATTAAGCTTTGGACAGCTTAGGTTAGAATGTAAAGCATTAAGTGTGTCATAACCACATCCTCGTTGTTTGAAGATGCTAAGGGACAATTGGGGAAGTTGTTGGCTCGAGATCAAGGAGATTGAGGTCCTAAAATGAAGGATGATGGCAGAGTTGCAAGAATGTTGCAAAATTGCATGACAAACTTGTTAGGTTGCATGCAACTTAGTTGGAGTGGAATCCCTTAAAATCAGGAGTAAGTGCTCGATCAACTTCCCTTGAATGATGGAGAAGGCATCTAAGTAGGTGTGGCTCATAGAAACAGTTTAGTTTTTGCATTGTAATCAAATTTTGGTGTGAAGGAATAGAGATATACTGCATTTTATATGTTTTACTCGTGCATTTGGAGAAACAGGGATATTGAAGGCACTGTACATGTTGATTTAGCACTGTGTTTATGTTCATTGGATAGTGTAGAGCAATTCTCATCTTGTATTTAGTTTGTTTAGTGTAGAGTTGTTGTTTTTAGTTATTAGATTAGAGTGTAAAGGTTTGTAATTGCAGTTTTGAGCAGTCAGTTTTCTCATGGCTCCCCCATAAGAGCTAACCACAGGATCTCCCTACAATTAGTTTGAAATGATAGGGGAGCCAATCAATTGTAAATATTTAGCAGTAGGAAACCTTGAGAGCTAAGCAATGATTTGTAAAATCAAACCCTAGGCGAGCTAGGATTGCCCAGTTAGGTGTTTGATAGAGAAAATAGAAAGAACTTAGGCAGGGGAAGAGACCACTATACGAAATCCGTATAGCTTCAGGTAGGGTTAGACATTATCTTCACTTGACAAAAGGGTTGAAGCTTCAATCAGTCCTTTGGAAGGAGATTTGAAACATAGAACAGTGAAACCCTAAGCATTAGGCCAATTAGCCCTAATAGTCCTTGATTATAGGAATGCACTATACGGAAGAGGCAGAGGCCTGAAACCTAGTGAAAGATTTAAAGCTCCAAAAAGGGTGTCTGAAAGTGACATTTTTTTTCTAGGTCATTTGGAGAGTTTGGGCAGGAAAAGCCAAAAACTGACTGGTAAGGGCTAGTAGGGAATAGGCCTCTTCAAGGCAAGATCTTGAGATCGGGTAAAGTGAAAGCTAAAGAACCTCCAAAATGTATTCAAGTGGATGTGAAATGCAAGGAAACGGTGTCTCCAACTCCCCTGCAATCAGTTCAAGTAAGATGGTGAAGTTGGCATCTAGATCCTTCTAGGTGTTGGAAGAAGAGAGCAGATTCAAGAGGTGTTTGTCCTCCAAGGTTAAGCACAAGGATTGAAACTCTTGGAACAGAGTTGAAGCAAGGTTCAGTCGATGAACTAAGTCAAGACAGAGCCTAGAGGTTGTCAGGTTCTTGGTGGAAGGCAGAGTGAAGTCTTCTAGTTGGTTAGTGCAAGCAAACCTTGGAGATATCACACACCAAAAAATAATGAATAATACCTAGAATGATCAATCCATTTCCTACATAACCCAATGAGATAAATGTTGAACACTTCTAGAGACTAAGAGGGGGGGGTGAATCAGTATACACAAAACATAACCCCTTCTAGAAATTGAAACTTCTATTACAATTCAAACTCCTTTAGAAGACAAGAATGGAATTTTAAGAAGATAAGTAACATAGAAGAATATGGCAATTTAAATCTTTAACACCTTCTATAAACTTTACTAATGAAAGATATAATAGTGATCAAATCAGAATCAAAGAGATTGAAATAGAGAACGCACACTTGTAAAAAAAGACACCATATTTACATGGAAAATCTAATGAGTGAAAAACCATTGTGAGACTTAACTCAAAATATAAGGCTCACTACCAAAAAACTTACAAGAAGGCTTACTACCTTAGAGCAAGATACTAAAGGACTTGCAACACTAAAGTACCAACTAACTCTAGGAGAAAGATATAGAGAACCTAATGAGATTCACTATCTCAGAGCAAGATACAAAAGATATATACAAGAGAATTACAAAGATTGTCAACACAACTCTTTGTTGACAAAGGCGTTCAAGTACATTGTATTTTTCCTTTCACAATATTTAGCACTATCTCTACTGGATATTTAATACATATTTCTCACACACTTTTTGCACTTGTACTCTATATCTTTTAGTTGCATCTGAAATGACCTTGGATTTATATCCATCACAACACTTTGATTCTTCAATTAGGTTGGCCAAAAAGAGAATAAACAATAAATTCAACTTGTCATCCACCCACACATGATGCAATCCTATCCCAAGGATAGACAGGACCAAAATAAATCTTTACACTTCTTTCAATGTGATCCAAAATGATTTACACATAGGCACACATCAACCTAAGTTGACATCAATGAAATGTGTGGATGAGACATTGAAGCACATAACCAGTCAGCCCATTAAAAATATTTCAATTGAATTTACATGATGTAGTCCTAAACAAGATAGGTCAGGACCTAAATATATCATGACACACCTTCCATTGTTGGTGCAACCCCTCAAGCACATAGCCCAAGCAAAGTAACAAGCCTTGTCGGCCAAATATCCTTAAATAACCTAGAAATCCAACTCAAGACACAATGCAACACCAAAGTGGCCAATTAGTAGCATTTGGATCACATAAAGATGTTCCTTGAACATCCAACATCACTTCCATACACTTCTTTCATGCTTTCATGCAATCAACAACCACTACAGACCACAAAGGTATATAAAACTTTGATCAAGAAACACAAAATACATAACTGGATGATGTAACATTTGTAAAACAACTTGCAGACCACTTCAACATATGAGATTGGAACTAAAACATTACATAGATGTTGTGAACACATTTACCAAACCATAGGAGTAGATACATCAATATGAAGAAATATGGAGCATTTCTTGGACTAGTCTAGATAACTAGCACACTGCCAACCTTCTACAATTCACAGAAATATCCTCAACAACATAGGTGACCTAAAAATATAGGAGTACAATATACAGAAAGCATTAACATTGAATACCAAGCCGCAAGACTATAATTTCAACAACATAGGAATGTGGAGTATTCTCTCAAATAGACTTCAATGCAACTTCCTAAACTAGAAATATTTGAGCAACTTGTGAAGACCAAAAATTCCTTTTAGCAATACATACAGTATCAGTAACATCGAGAGAGAGCATGAGATAAACTATAAATCATCTCTCTAATATTATGCATGCTTCTAATCCTCATCATGAAAACAAATCTATTGTTAGTAATAATGCATATATGAACATCAACAATAATACTTATTTGATAAGGCATGACATCTAACCATTAACTTCTTCAACTCTTCTCTTCTTTGAAAAAGCATTCCATCCAACCATGAAATTATTTTAACTCTTCTCTTTAATGTTATCCCAAACTAAATATGCCAAGGAATAACAACATATTACTCTTTCTTCAACAATCTCCATCAACAATAACCACTAGTGATGACATTAATGATAACAACACAACCATTAGTTTTAACATCAATGACAACTACCAAAAATTTCCCCCTTGGAATTGATGGAAACACACTACTCACTCTCTCGCTTTGACATCAATGACAAAGGGCCAAACACTTCTACGCAAGCCAACAAGAATTTTTCTATCTAAAGGTGCAAAGGGTGAAAATATTTTCTATTGAAGAAGTGTCACATGCTCCTCCTTTGGCCAACAACACTTCTTTTTCACACACATATACAACAACTGCACAATTGCTTCAAGAATCCCCCTTACTACCACCTCCCTCTAAAGGGTAGTACTCATCAATCCAGGAGAAAGGATATGAAATGAATTTCTCCCTTTGGAAAGATGCACCATCTATGCATCTAGTTAGAACAAGGAGGGACAATGACCCCTAGCTTCTACCTCAAATAGTCAAAGGCATTCTTTGAAAGAGCCTTTATAAAGATATTTGCAATCTGACCCCTTGTAAGCACACTCTCCATTCTGACTTCATGTTCTAAGACTTTATCTCTCAAAAAATGGTACTGGATTAAGATGTGTTTAGTCCTTGAATGCATTGCTAGATTCTTAGAGATGTTAATAACACTTTTATTATCACACAATATAGGAATAGGTTCATCATAAACCACATTTACAACCTTTAAGGTCTACTTCATCCAAAGCACTTGAGTGTAACAAGATGTTGTAGCAATATATTTTTCTTCTACTATGGACAAAGACATTGAATCCTACTTTTTATTGAACCATGAGACCAATCTGTCTCCCGAAAATAATGCACTTCCACTTGTACTCCTTTGATCATCAACACAACCTACCCAATCAACATCAGTATAAGCACTCAGGGAGAAATTTTGATCCTTTTATACCATAACCCATAAGACGAAATACCCTTTAGGTATCTAAAGCTTATTTTCATAGCCTTTTCATGCGATTACTTAGGATTGGCTTGAAATCTAGCAACCAAACATGCCACATGTAGAGAAAACCTAATAATTACACCAACTCATATAATTGACCTAGATTCAAGCATTAGTTGGTAAATGTTCTGACCAATGGATAGGAATTATAGCACATTTTTATAGAGCATTGCATCAAATCATCTTTTGTGGATAAAACTTTGATTCCAAAGAAATGCACATATTTCAACAAGCCATCAACATTGCTTCACTAAGCTCGACCAAAATACTATCACTGATGTCTACTATATCAAAAAGTATAAAGCCTTGAAAACATGGATATGGTACCTTCACATCTTGATCAACAAGTCCTTTGGACCACAAGGCAAAAACTTTCTTTGTGGAGATATGTGGACCAAAAAACTTGACTTGGCCACAACAAAATATACATCGAATGTCTAGGAAAACTTCTGAACTTACTACACTAGGACTTTATCTTTAGATGTGGTACACTAAATTAGAATGACGTCAATTAGAATAGGTATAGCAACCTTCACACATTACCACCTTCCATCGAGAACACCAAACAAGTTCCATTTATGCACAATAGATCTATACACAAATTGATTTGATTCAAATCTTCCTTCATGTTGAAGTCTTTAGCACCTTTTTCTTTTCATGGGGCAAAAAGATGCTACAAGAGAAATCTCCCCCTAAGACAATGATCTATCTCAATTTGTCTTATAATCTTGTGCATAATGCACAAGTGTGGTATATTCCTTCTTCTCATGGTATTCATTTTGGATCTTTTCATTTTACCCCTTTTATTGATTAAGGGATTCATCCTTTTTCTAATATTGAGCAGATGACTTCAAAAAACCATTTCTACAAAAGTTTGCCTTATGTCCTATATTATTGCACTTGTATCACATATCATTGTGCTTTGGAATAGATTTGTTCTTCTTCACTTTGGATCTGCACTCATTAGCCTTGTGACCATAGTTGTTGCAGGCAATGCAATATCCAAGAAATAAAATAGTATTATTTCTTTGAGGTATAAAATATCTTCTTCCTATATTGCTATTCCTTATCTGTTGAACTCTATAATAAAAAAACTTATGCCCAAGAATATTGCAAGAAAAATAGTAACCTTGAAAGGATTGATTGAACCTAGTAGGATCATGTTGTTTTGTTGATGGAGGACTTCTAAAACCTTTCTACTTTTGGATAGAACAAGATATTCCTTCTTTCTTGCCATTATGAATATTCCTTGTATCTCCAGAGGCATTCTTCTTAGAGTCTTCAAGGAAAACTATTTCTTCTTTTTTTTCAATATTTACATTTGATTTTGAACTATTTGGACTAGACTTCTCTCCTTTGTCATTTTGTTCATTTTCTCTTTTCACGGAATTCCTTAGGATGGTATTTTCTTCTTCAAGCTTTAAACATTCAACAGTCTTGTCTTTGAGTTTGATATTCAAGAAATTTTTAGTCATTTTTCCTTCTTCAACCTTTATTTTCAAATAAGAGATCACACCTTCTACCTCTTTTACCCTGATTTCATAGCTTTTTCCTTTTTTACTTCAATTCTTATTTTTTTCAGATTCTTCTTTGATTCTACAAGCAAGCTTTCATATTTCTAATTTATACCTCTTGCTTTATTTAGGTCTTTCAATGTAGACTGGAGCTTTCCTTCAAATTCAACCCCCCATTCATCTAAATTAAATTTTCAACCTTCAAGATCCATAAATTCTAGATCTAGATCAAAGGAAAATATTTCTTCATTACTTAAGGAGCTTGACTCCTTACATATCTCAACATTATACTTTCTATCAATTGTATTGAAATCCATAAAGAGAGTTTCATCATTTTAATCATTCTCCTCATCTTCAAAAGAACCATTGCTCTCTTTGGAATAGAGACCCTTCTTGACCTTATCTCTTTTATTGTTGTCATTTGATTCTTTATAGGGGAATTTGGATACAAAATGACCTATTCTTCGACAATTGAAACATTTAAAGGGTAACTTACATTTGTACTTTGTAGTACCTTTCTTTAGTCTTCTCACAAAGTTTTCTTCAACTTCATCAAATTCATCAACTTGATCAGTAGCTTCTTCTTTAGTCATTTTTTTAATTTTGAAAGCAACTTCTTTCTTTGGAACATCTCAACCAAATTCTCTCATCTCAAAGGCACTAAGAGTACCAAACATTTCATCAAATAAATACTAATCCAAATATTTAGATTCTTTAATGGCAGATACTTTGTGACTATAAGATTTTGGTAGAGATCTAAAAAACCTTCTTTACAATTTCACTTTATTGTACTTCTCCACCAAGTCTGGAGATCCCAGTAACAATTTCTTGTACCCAAAGCATATAACTTACAATTTCTTCATCTCTAGTCATCCACAAAGTCTCAAATTTTCTTTTGATGATTTGTATCTTAGCTTGCTTCACTTTAGAATCTCCTTCTAGATGCTACTAAGCTCCTCTCAAGCATCTTTGGTAGAACTACAATTTATCACCTTCAACAATTTTGAATCAGCTAATCCACACAAAATAGCATTCTTGATTTTAGCATTACATTAATATAATTTGATTTTAGATGGATATGTAATGGGAGTGGTAGGAGTAGCATAACCACTTTTGACTAATTTCCAAACACCAAACCCTAGAGAGTTTACCTGTGTCCTTCCATTCTCAATTTCTAATAGGAGTAATTAGTCCCATCATCCTGAGACCTTTGTATAAACCATCATGTGCCATCCCGAATCTTTTCCTCAAGCTGTTAAGCTTCTATAAAGGAACTTGGCTCTAATACCAATTGTTGAATAATTTTGGAGACTGAGAAGGGGGTGAATCAATCTATATAGAACTTAACCCCTTCTAGAATTTGAATCTTCCAACACAACTCAAACTCCTTTAGCAAAAAAGAAATCAACTTTAAGCAAAGAAGTAACAAAGAAGAATATGGTAATTTGAATCTTTAAAACCTTCAACAAACTTTACTAATAAAAGATATAGCAGTGATCAGAGTTGCAGTAAAAAGAAAGAGATAGATAACACACACATGCACAAAGAGACACTATTTTTATGTGGAAAACCCAATGAGGAAAAAACCATAGTGAGAGTTAACTCATAATATAAGGCTCATTGCCAAAATACTTGCAAGAAGGCTTACCGCCTTAGAGCAAGATATTAAAGGACTTGCAACACTGAAGTACCAACCAACTCCAAGAGCAAGATATAGAGGACTTGATGAGATTCACTATCTTAGAGCAAGATACAAAAGCTATATATATATATATATAAGAGAATTATAAAGATTATCAACATAAATCTCTATTGACTGTGGTGTTCAAGCACGATTTATCTTTCCTTTCACAATCTTTAGCACTATCTCTACTGTATATTCAATACAACTTGCTCATACACTTTTTTCACTTGTACTCTACATCTTTTAGTTGCATCTAGAATGATATTTCATTTATATCCATCGTGACACTTTGATTCTTCAATTAGGTTGGCCAAAAAGAGAATAAACAATAAACTCAACTAGTCGGCCACCAAAGCATGATGCAATCCTATCCCAAGGATAGAGAGGAACAAAAAAATATTAGCACTTCTTTCAATGTGATCCAAAATGATTTACACGCAAATGCACATCAACCTAAGTCAACATCAAGAAAATGTGTGGATGAGACATTGAAGCACATAACCAATCAACCCATAAACACTCTTTCAATTGAATTTACTTGATGTGGTCCTAAAGAGGATATGTCAATACCCAAATCTGTCATGATACACTTTCCATTGCTGGTGCAACCCATCAAGAAAATGACCTAAGCAAAGGAAAAAGCCTTGTTAGCCAAATACCCACAAGTAACCCAAAAAGCCAACTCAAGACACAATGCAACACCAAGGTGTCCAATTAGCAACATGTGGATCACATAGGGATGTTCCTTGAACATTCAACATCACTTCCATACACTTCTTTCATACTAGCACGCCATCAACAACCACCGCAAACCAAAAAGGTACAAAAAACACTGATCAAGAAACACAAAATACATAAATGGATGATTTAGCATTTGTAGAACAACTTATAAACCACTTCAACATATAAGATTGGAACTAAGACATTGCACATATGTTGTGAACACATTCACCAAGTTGTGGGAGCAGAGACATCAATATAGAGAAATGTGTACCATTTCTCAGACTCTAGTCCAAATAACTAGCACACTACCAACCTTATGCAATTCATAGGAACCTCCTCAGAAATACAAGTGACCTAAAGGATAGGAGTGAAACGTACACAAAGAACTGACATTGAATACCAAACCATAAGACCATAATTGTAATAGCGAAGGAATGCCAAGCATTCTCCCAGACAAACTTCAATGCAACTTCCTGAACCAAAAAGCTTTGTGTAACTTGTGGAGACTGGAACTTTCTTTTAGCAACACATACATTATTAGGAACATCGAGAGAGAGCATGAGATAGAGTGAAAATTATCTCTCCAACATTATTCATGCTTTTAATCCTCATCAAGAAAACAACTCTGTTGTTACTACTAATGTACTATATGAACATCAACAATAATACTTCTTTGATAAGGCATGGAATCTAACCATGAACTTCTTCAACTCTTCTCTTCTTTGAAAAGGCATGACATCCAACCATGAAATTCTTTCAACTCTTCTCTTCAACATTAGCCCAAACTAAATATGCCACAAAAAAATAAAATATTACTCAGGTGCTAACAATCTCCATCAATGACAATCATCAATGTTGACATCAATGACAATAACACAACCATTAGTGTTAACATCAATGACAACAACTGCCAACAATAAATTGTGTATACTGTTAAAGTAAAGGTTTTAACTTAATTATATTAATTAAGTTACCTTTATTCCACTCTTAAGATTTCACTTTAGATGCATATTGTGACATTTAATAGTTATATTAATTATTAAATGTCTACCTATTAGGGTTACTTTTTAGGTTTTGCTTGATCTCCTTTTAAGGATTGATCTTTGTAAATATTTCATTCGATTGTTCTGATAATATATCTCTCATATTTCAAAAAGTATCCCTTTGCATGTAGGTGTTCTTGGACTCTGAAGTTGGTTTTGACAACTTCTACATGGTATCAGAGCGGACCTGCTGCAGCTTGTTCTTGTTTTGAAGAATTTGGAGCTACAAGGGTTGGATCTAGCTTTCACAAGTTTTCAGTTTTATTTTTTGTGTATCTGGGGGTTGCCTAATTTTTTGGGCATTTTGAGCCAAAATGGACCTCGCCATTGAGTCCACAACGCCCAAAAACCCCTATTTTCATATAAAATTTGACCAGTTTGGCCACAGTTGCACCAGAAGGAAAAAAAATTCACCCCAAGGCCGTACGACCCTAAGGCACGATTTCTGAGGTGAAAAATTAAAAATAATTAAAAAGATCAATTTTAAATTGATTTTTAAAGTTTTTTTATTAAAAAATTTGTGCTTCCCTCATATTTGGAAGCCGTCGCCACCTTGCAGCCAAGCGGCCACCAGCAGAGGAGGCGGCTGCCAGCAATAGCTGCTGGGCCACCACCTCCACCAGCCGGCTGCCTAGTCACTACGAGCACCCAGCCACCGGCCCGCAGCCAGAGCCACCGCCTGCCCAATCGCCGCCTGTGCACCATCGGAGCACCGCCAAGGAGCCACCAAGGCCCTTCTTCATTCCTTTTTTGACATTTTTTCACAAAATTAGACATATCTCGAGCGTTTTAGTTCGGATTTTCAAACGAAAATAGACGTTGGAAAGCTGGCTCTGAGCCCGTCCTGGTGGTGTAGGAATTTTTTTAAAATTTTCTATTTTTGTTACATTTTTTTTGTAGTCAAAGTCAGATTTTTTTTTACACTCTGGGGGGCATAACTTACTCATTTTTGTTCCATTTTTTGAAATTGAATAGGCATCGGAAAGCTCTTCACGTACTCTATCCAAATCTATAGTTTATTTCATCAGAAAATTCACCAAGTACATAGAGAATTTTCCTAAGCATATTTTTCTTTTTCTACCTTTTTCGCTAAAAAATATCTATTGGGGTTTGATTTCTTGTATCATGGGGGGGAGTTTTTTTTCTTGCTTTCTGTCATTTACTTTAGAAAACTAGAAACTCTTCACTTTAAACATTCATTAAACCTTTCCAAACATGGCCGAAAACCCTTCTATTGTTGAACTTCTCACACCTCATAACTATCACACTTGGAAGGCATTCATGACACGTCTTCTCAGATCAAAGGGGTTGTGTTCCTGTTTAGACACAGTTCAACCAGTTTTGACATGGCCATTTGAGGTTATGTAGCATAGAAATAAGATGGATGAGGCTATGGGTTTGATTTCCTTACATGTTTCAGACAACTTGTTGTTTCATCTTGATGGGTGTAACAATCCTCTTGAAATGTGGACCAAATTCAATGATTTATTTAGTACCATCAATCAGTTTCATGCAATACAAATTGAGGCAGAGTTGACTTCACTTGTACCTGATTCTTTTTCCACTATTGCAGAATTTCTAATGAAATTCAAACAATAGAGATCTCTTCTACAGGGTTGTGGTATGAACAAAACAGATGAGGAGTGTATTTACCTGATTCTTTCTAAGCTTCGAGGTCCTTTTCAAATCTTCTCTTTGACATTTTATTCCACGATGGATGCATTGGGAAACCGCTTTACCATGCCTACTTTTGAGGTGTTTTGTGATTGGTTGACATGAGAGCAAGCCAAGATATCACAGTTGGATGCTCTCACAGGATCACAACACCAAGCATTGGTAGCACATTCATCTCAAGGGAAGCAGAAGCAGAAGCAGGAACATAAACCAAAGACCACAGAGCATTGGAAGGATTCCAGTTCACAAAACACCTCTAATTCACCTTCTCCTAAGGGGGAATCATCGAAGAAAGACAGACCTAAGTGTAATTATTGTACTAAGCCAGGACATGATGAGTCCAAGTGTTATGAGAAGAAGATAGATGCATATGCCAAACAGGTTTCAAATTTGACAGCTCTTCTTGAGAGGAACAATATTCATCACTCTTCTTCATCTACATTTGGTGGGTCTTCTTCTTCACCATCATTCCAGATAGATGGACAAGCCCCACATAAGGGTCATGCATTATGCGCAACCACCAGTTCACATTCATCCAAATGGCTATTGTTTTCAGGTGCTTCACACCATATGGCATCTTCTCAGGACATGTTCTCATCTTTCGAGGCTACATCCTCACCACACATATTGATGGGTAATAACACTTATATAAGTGTATGTGGGAAAGGTTCTATCAAAATTGATGATAGTACATTCAATGATGTACTACGTGTTCCATCTTTGTCCACTAACCTTCTCTCCATCTATCAGATTGCTCATAGTGGGACAAGGAAGACAGTTGAGTTCACACCTGATTTAGTGCACATCAGAGACATTTAGATTGGCAACATTGTTGCAACAGGGACAATTGATCATTCTTCCCATTTGTATGCATTCACACACTTTGGTCCACCATCTCCACTGTCTAAGTTTTCCTCTCTTTCTACAAGAGAGCATGCAGTATCTGAGGTGAAGTTTGGTCACTTGAACTTATGTGTTCTTCCATCTGTTCATGAGACTAGTGTTAAGACTTCTACACCTCTACCTCCTATTGAAATCACCTCTATTCAGCAAGATTCCTCTTCAGATGTGACTGACATTGTAGCTCCACTCATCGAGCCATCAAGTGTAGTTGTTGAGGCCATATCAGAGGATATTCCTTTCCTCAAAAATGACAGTTTCAGCACACCTGTTATCCCATCTTCATTGGCAATTCCATTTCAAGATCATCTTGAGTTGTTTGATTCACCATCCTATTATTTAGACACTCATACTGCAGTTCAGTTCTTCAGTGAGCATCATCCAGGACTTCCATTTTCACCTCACATCCGGGGATTTCCTCTTCCTCGACTGTTGGATATGTTTCTTCCTCCGAGGAGACACATTGGTTTGATCATTGGAATAGGGGTTCTCTCATTCTGGGGGGGCTTTGGAGTCTCTTCTCTCTCCTATGGGGGAACATATTTTGTACTTGTGTGATAGAAGCAATTCTTGGGGGGTCATGTTGAGTCCTCCTTCTAGCTCTCTTCTTCTTTCACTCTTGTTCATCTCTTTTTGGAGAGGAGTTTTTTCCCACTGGGTTTTCTCCTTTACTCCGCTTTACAAAGATTTGGTTGTATTTGGGTACCTGATCAAGCCTAGTTGTCAGGACCCAATTTTTACTTTTATGCATTGTAGTTACATTTTCTTTTTTGCACATGTTTGTAGCTACACTTTTGCTCACCTTAAGGGTGGGTGTTAGAGTAAAGGTTTTAACTTAATTATATTAATTAAGTTACCTTTATTCCATTCTTAAGATTTCACTTTAGATGCATATTGTGACATTTAATAATTATATTAATTATTAAATGTCTACCTATTAGGGTTACTTTTTAGGTTTTGCTTGATCTCCTTTTAAGGATTGATCTTTGTAAATATTTCATTCAATTTTTTTGATAATATATCTCTCATATTTCAGAGCTTCAAAACCATCTTGCTTTTTTCTCCATTCTCTTCCCTGTGACAGGTATCCCTTTGCATGCAGGTGTTCTTGGACTTCGAAGTTGGTTTTGACAACTTCTACATATACAAGCTTACAAAAGAACTATAATGCAATGATTAAATAGAAAATTCATAAGATAACACATGATATATATACCTTGGGAAAACCCTCATAGAGGTAAAAAATGTAATATCCAAAAGTAATAAATTATTTAGTAATAAAATATTATAATGCACTTCTAGAGTTTTCATGAATACTTTTGAAACATCAATCCCCTCTAATGCACTCTCCATGTGTCCAAGAATGTAACCACACATCCCATGCCACACTTCACATATGCACTCACAATAGAAACTCAATACTATGATAGATTGCTCACCTATCCAGTTACCTTAACCACTAAACATGTGCTTTCTTTTTGCTACGATTAAGTGTTGTACAACTTGTATAACATTAGATAATTTAATTATGTAAAATTTAAATAAATATTTATTTGTGATGCATCTAGAAGATGTGTTAAGCCACATTAAATATTTATTTGGGGCAACTTGTAAATTTGTATGTACCATTGGTTTAGATACTTTATGTAGGTTGCACATGGGAAAAATATTTACTGTTTGTAATAAAAAATTAAATGTGGGGTCAATGATTTTGTGGACTCATGGTTTTGAGCACATGGTTTTATCTTATCACTTGGTTGTATTTGTGTGAGCTTATGTCTATAAGAACAAGTACATGTTAGTGGTTTAATTTTTGCTAATTGGGGTTTTGGCTTGGCTATCATTGGTTGAGTATTCTTCTGGGGAGTGCATATATGAAGCATGGCATGGGATGTGTGGTTACATGCTCAGACACATGCAAGATGTATCGTTGAGGCTTGATGTTTTAGAGGTGTTCATTGTTGAATAACGCATCAAGCATGGATACTTTTGGAAGCTAGGTTTTTCCCGAGCTATGAGATTTTTCCTAGGGTATACATTGCATTGTCTTGTGATATGTCTTTGATCTTTACATCTGGTATCTTTATACTTGTATGCATGTTTTTCTCTCAAAGGGTTGTGTAGGATGGATTTATCACCATGGTTGATTTTTCTAACAATTTTAAAGATTCAATCTCACACAAATACAGCTAAGTGGTAAAACAAAACCATGTTCATCAAAACCACAAGTACACAAAACCATTTAACCCTCATTTACTTTGATATTAAGTTTTCACAATATTGCATATTTTTTCCAAATAGTAATTAATTATTATATGTTACCCACACATAAAATAACTAACCCAATATTACATAAAATTTTACAAGTGGATCCAAATAAAAATTTAATGTGGCTAAGCACATCACCTAGATGGACAACAAATAAATATTTTTTTTACATAATTAAATATTGTATTCTTTTTCAAGATGTACAATACCTTTTCCTAACATAAATGTGTGTAAATTATAGCATTTCAATTGCAAAGAGTATTCACTTTATAACACTACAATGTTCCCTTGCTTTTCTAGGCTTATGTCATTATGTGGAAAAGTTACACTAAAATACAAAAATAGTATATTGCTAAAGGTATCTTAAATAAGTATAAATATTTTGAGTACATAAAGAGAATACATTGCATATTTTTTGTTGAAGGACTTATGGTTTGGCTTAAGATCATCAAAATAGATATGCTAGAAAAAATTATCCTACAAAAACATGTGTTAGGAAGTACATTTCCTTCAAAAATATATGTAATAAGACCTAAAAATTAGGTATGCTAGGGAAACATATCCTACAAAATAAGTGTGAACACATCATAATCATTATACCATAACATGTATATATGTACTATAAGTGCTAGATATTGGATATAAAACATACATGTTGGAAGGAAGATCTCCATAGGTGAATATTTGAGATATCTATATAGAAATAAAAGAAGCATAACACAGAGAGAGAGAGAGGGGAGGGGGGGGGGAATGGGAGGGGCGGTATGATATTTGGACAACTATAATTTGTTTCTATGAATATTAAATATGATGAATTAGTTTGGCTAGTATTACTTTATCACTCAAATGTCATGTAAATTTTGATAGTAAACTTAAGAGTATGAAGGATATGGCCCCTTTTTAAATGATGGTGGGAGAAGATAGAAGAAATCATTTTAAAGAGAAAAGAGAGAAAAAGTGCACTAAAATGGGAGTTTCAAAGAAGGTAAAACTTGCATTATAAAGGAGCACACAAAATAATTATGTAGAGGAAGAATATGTAGCACATAAAATACACTTTAAAGAAAAGGAATGAAAAATTATTTTATTTTTCTCAACTTTTTAAATAGGGAAAGATATGATGTTGATGAGACAAGTATTGATATGCAAGAGAAGTGCAATCAAGTATTGTGCTAATAAAAATATACAAAAATCAACATGAAATAGAAAGGTAGAGCTGCAATTTACACAAATAAAGAAAGATATATGGATCTTAAAGGGAGAATATATGTGTTTGTATTTTATAAAGGCATAATTATTCCATGTTCCTTATTGAGACTATACAAGCATGTCAAAGAAAGGATTTGGCATGGGTGAGGGAGCGTGAAAGAGAGGAGAGGTCCCCCAAATACTAAAAGCCACACTTGTCCCTTGAGAATATGGATGGGAAAATGAGATGTTGCAATAAAAGAATGATGCACCTTAATACATTATTATAGTGTGACATGAAAAGGGAGATTCAAAGTCAAATAAGATGAAGAAAAATTATAGAAACAAACAAAAAAAATGACAAGGATGAGATGGGGTTGGTATGTTTTTTCTTCTTATCATATGGAGGGATATATAGTCACACATTTCATCATTCCCTTTATGTCCTTAACAAGAATCATGAAGGAAGGATATAGACAATATAAATTAACAATAATGTTTCCAATGAGATCAACATGGCTTATGAGAAAAGAGGTTAAATATCTTGCATCATCCACAAAATGGAGTAAGGCATAGCAAGACACATTGGAGGAACGAGGAGGACGTGAACAAAGGAATGTTAGTCAATGCATTAATGAAATTAATGGAGGAAGAAGGGACCCCATATAAATGTATGTAGGATACTAGAAAAGAATCAATATTTCTATAGGTTTCCAAGAATAGATAAAAAAAAATGGACTAAGAAGGACAATGGCATCTATCTCTCAAGGCTAAGGGAAGATCACTAAATAAATGAGCTACTAGGGATATGAATAAAATCACACCCCATTTAAATTAGGCTCTAGATTTTAGGATCCTTTTTCTATCTTTATTCATAAATTAAATCATGAAAAAATCATTTTCTAGGATAGATTTTCCTTTGATGGAGCCTTGGTTTTCAAACATCTATTTAGATAAAGTTAGTTCTATAGGGGAAGTGTTCTAGAACTTACCAATTAGAGTTATATCCATGATATAAAAGATACAAGGAGTGATAATGGAGTCTAGAATATTTGCATGCAATCCAATCTGCATATGGTTTTGTTGATTTTGTCTTTAAGATTGTCTTAAAGCACGGTTGCTTTGAAGGTGTCTATATTTGATTTTCTTTCTTTGAGGAAGAAATTAGTGCATTATGAGATGAGACCCTTCTTTTATTTTCTTTTTGAACTAAATCTTTTGAGTATGTTTTATTTTGTTCACACATTTTCTTTTGTTTGAATTAGAAAAACTTCTCAATTTTCTTCACTTTGGGTCATTGTTTAAAAAAAAATCCCAAAATATTTCCTCTCTCTAGTTGTGGGCCTTTTTTGGAATTCACTATTAACACCTTGCTATTTTCAAAGTTTTTTTTGTTTGTTTGTTTGTTTGTGTTGTGTGTTCAAATTCCTATACTCATTTTCCTTTTTTAGATTGATAAAATGGCTATGCCATATACTTCATATTAATTTTGAGCATATAAGCTTTACAAAAGCATCCAAAATGGGTGAAAGTACAAAGATCGGATTTTGTTGTGTGTTCAAATTCCTAAACTCATTTTCCTTTTCTTTTTTAGATCGATAAAATGACTATGCCATATACTTCATATTAATTCTGAGCATATAAGCTTTACAAAAGCACCCAAAATGGATGAAAGTACAAATATCAGAGCCCATACAACCAGCAAGAAGGGCATAGATAAAGAGTAGTAGGAACTATACAAGGGACACGATTTGAGAGATCAAGATAAATCAAACTTGACCACTAGAACTAGCAGTATCAACAACAAAAGGAGGAGGAACAACTGGGTCATGAAGGTCCTCATGAATGTGCACCAGCAACAGATGGATAGAACACAATAGAGCAAAGGCAGCATATAAAAGGGGTTCATCCAAATCCTTCCTCATATTCTCCAAATAGAGAAGAGAGTAGGTAGGACCGTAGGAGTATTGCAAACCAAACCCTCTTGCATAATATTTAAAGTAGCAGCAGTCACCGAAGAAGAAGCCACAAAGTCCACCAAAAAGATACCACCAATTGCAGAAGAACCCGGAAAAGGCTTGAAGGAATCCAGAGCAATTTCAAGCACAGAGACCCTGAAAATAAAAGGCTGCACATAATGATCTGCAAGAAATTTGACCAATTCTTTGTCAAGCAGAATGTCCATGCATATTGAAGTGAACCGAGAAGCCAATTCTTAAAGAAGGGCAGTGAAATTATCTCACAACTAGGAACATCCAAGAAGTGTTTTGCAAGATTATTCCATAGGAATACAGGGAGCAATAAAGGATTTACCCAAATTTTCTTTATCAAAAGGATGGCCATCCCTGCATTCCCAGAAGTTTCGAGGAGCCGAGCTCGCCAGACACAATCCATGAGAGAAGAACTTCGACGCAAAGAAAAGAATGAAAAAACCTCCAATCCATTGGAGCATCAAATGAATAAGACATGAGCATAATCATTTTAACCAAATTGTAATCTTCTTCAAATCAGAGGAAACCAAATGTGAGCATGAAATAAAATGCAAGGACATATGTGACCATTTTATGTACTTGAAAAACAAAAAACCTGCACAGAAAAAACATGTTAGTACTAAAAAGAATAGCTTGAGTAGACCGCTTGCATGGGAGGATGATGTGTCAACCAAACTATGCAAGGGCGGATGAATTTTCCATCAATCTACTGGTATACATGACCAAGATGACAACTGGTCGATCAGTAAACATTGATATAGAACTGCAGTTCAAAAAAAAATTCAAATGTGTCCAGAGGAGGTATATCCAAAAGTTTTTTATAGGAAACATAGACCCAATCCCACCAAACATCCACATGTAAGACCATGGACCCAATATGAAAAACACAGAGCATAATTTCCAAACCTTCAGCTTTACGAAAATATTTAACCTTGGGTTAATCAAAGCAGCTCCATTAAACCAGCTACCTCAGAATGAAGAAGCAAGTAAACAAAGAACAACAATTAGGCAAAGGTGTAGAATTGTTCCTCCCTTAGGATATTTGACATTGAAGCATCTTTCCAAACATCAATAAAATTGGTGGAAACAAACTCTTTATCATTCTATAGTGTCCAATTTGAAATTCTATATGTCAGAGCATTTGCTTCTCTGAAACAAAATCCAAATTTTCCAACAATGGCCAAACAGAGAACATGGAATAAGAAAATCTTCAAGAATTTAAGGGTTTTTTTTTAATTGCATTTATTATTGTCACAAAAACTCCTTCAATTTCAAGTTTTGAAAGACCTATTTCCAGAGCAAGATTGAGATCATGTAGGAGACCTTGAATTTCAGCCTCATTATTTGTACCATCTAGGAGATGTTTTATAGTAGTAATGATTAACTTACCTTTACAGTCTCTGATAATGTAACCAGCACTAGATTCCCCAGGATTTCCTTTCAAAGACCCACCAAAGTTTATTTTTGCAAGTGACTGCTCCGGTGGATACCAGTTAGCATTCTTTCTAGACAACTTTGAAGAGCAGACCTTGAAGAGTGGGGAGGTTTTAGGAGAGACTAGTTTCTTTGTGTTAACTGGTCCCATGAGGAGAAACTTATATTACTTTGTGATGATTAAACTACTGAAGCCATGAAATTTTCTGAGATTGCCAAAGTCTAATTTAGTGATCACTTTTATCCAAAGGATTAGAAATATTTTTGAAGGTTTTGCAATTGCTTTCTCTCCAGATGCGCTAGATTACTATTGAAGGAATAATCTTCCACAAATAACTATATGTGGAATTCTAATATAGGATTAGCCAACATTAAAAAAGCTACAGAAGGAAGCAGGGATAAACACAGTTCCTATTTAATCTGTATTCCAGATCCAAGACCAACAATTAACTGCAAATTGTCAATGAAGAAAAAGATGATCAATTGATTCTAATTCATTATAGAAAGAGCATTTTAAATCTATAGTAATCCCAAATTTCAAAATTTGAGATCCAGTCAAGACTTTATTCAGAACTACAAGCCAGAAAAAGGCACCAGCCTTGGGTAAACAAGCAGTATCCCAGCAAAGTTTAGAGAGCCAGGAAAAATTCTGATTGAGATCCTTTTTGCAAACGGAGTTGCGGATAGTTTGGTCAAATGGGTCTCTGATAATTTGCAGAATTAGAACATTGTTGATAGGGATCAATTACCTCTGGAGCTGTCACAAAAGTTGGACCACTTAGTGGAGATTGATAGTGTTGTGTAATGCCCTTGCTTTGTACTTCTTTGTTCTAGTTTGAATAAATTTTTACCCCTCTTTTAGTGAAACCATAACTTGACTTAACTGAATAACTCCCAAAATCATTTCCCATCCATATTAACTCATATTCTTTCTCAAAAACAATTTTTTTTCTGTTATCAATAATTTGTTGAAGGATTTTTTTGGTGATCTGGAAAAGGAAAATGTGAAAAAAAAAATCACTTTACCGTAAATGTATAATTTGATTTAAAAACCTCAAATTAATTTTCAACTCTAAAATCCCATTTGACAATAAGAATTCCTTTGCTTCATTTAGACCAACTCTTTTATCTAGCATTCCATAACCATTCCATGAATCATACCAAAATAGAACAATTTTTCCATTTCTCACAATCCAGATAAATTTGAAGTGATAATGCCCCTATATCTAACTAATAAATTCCACATAGTAGATCTAGGAGGAGGATTAGAACTTCTCTTCTCATTTGAATCCAGATATTTATCTTCTAAAATCTTCTATCTCATTTGAATCGAGATATTTATCTTGTAAAATCTTACACCATTTTGAGTTTGGGGAAGAGTATAATTTCTAGGCCAACTTAGCCCCTAGAGCCAAATTTTGTATATGCAAGTCTTTGATACCAGCACCCCCATCAGGTTTTAATTTGCCGATCTTATCTCTAAATAGAAGGGGAAGCTTATTTTTCTCCCCTTTACCACTCCAAAAGAAGGTTAATTTTTTCAATTTTTTCCATAACCTTCATAGCAACAAGGAGATGAGACAACATATATACTAGAATAGTTGAGAGAACTGACTTTATGAGGGTTATCCTAACAGGAAAGGACAACTATTTTCTCTTTAGGAATCAAATTTTGCAGAGATACCAAGATACCAAGATATGTATTAGGTACGCATTCTTTCTCCCCTTATTATGGGAGGAGTATTAAAAAACAAAATTTCCAGATTTTATCTTATTAATTGATTGAACTAAAATTTTACAAAAGATTTCTAAAACATTCTTGATAGTTGTCGTTCGAGAAAAGTCTATGAAGCCAAAATTGAAGTATCATATGTAAATAGACAATAAGTGATGGTCTTTAGATCATCTGCAAAGAAAGTTCTGGAAAAAAAATATAGTTTCATGTTGAATATCAGTAATATTTATGAGCAATGAATTGTTTGAAGTTCTGATTTGTGTTATCTTATCAATCCTTCTCAAACATAAAAAAAATAGTATTTTTATCACCCTTCTTGAACCTTAATTCTTTGGATTTCTATTTCCAAAAAACTTCCTCTCTTGC
The DNA here is from genome assembly GCA_007258455.2 of Sequoia sempervirens. NCBI lineage: Eukaryota > Viridiplantae > Streptophyta > Pinopsida > Cupressales > Cupressaceae > Sequoia > Sequoia sempervirens. The sequence continues at coordinate 48,816 of VDFB02386399.1, read as the reverse complement.
ATGGATTTCATATAAATGAGATAGAAGAATCCTTTCTTGTAAGAAGGATTCTTGATTCATTCCCTCCTTGATCACTTTTTCATTTAACAACTATAATTCCCCCTCAATTTTGTTCTTTTCTCCAAAAATGCTCTTGAAAACTGTCTATTCCACTCTCTAATTTTATTTTTAACAAACTTTAGCTTATTGCTTAATTGAAACATTGAAGAGCCAACCACAAAGGGAGCACTTCTCCATCAAGATTCTAGAAGACCTAAAAAAGTTTGGGTCTCTCAACCACATTATTTCAAATTTAAATTGGAATTTTTTTTAGCTCTATCTTCAAAAATAGTGCAGCCAATTGGGTAATGATTTCACCCTGAATGTGAAATAATGCTGCTAGTATAACGAATATTTCTTTTCAACCAAGTTGTTGTGATAATAAATTTGTCTAATCTTTTTAGAATATAGGAGAATTGTGACCACCTATTTGACTAGGTGTACATACCATTTTGACTAGGAACATCAAGCAGTTCATTAGAATCCATAAAAATTATAAAATCCAACTGAGATCTAGTACCCATTTTGACTCCTCCCAACTTCTCATCAAAACTATAGAGTGCATTGAAACTCCACCCCGTAAAACTAGTTCATTTTTAATGGCTCCAACATCCTTGAAATGCGAGACCAATTTTTTTATATTTTGAATCAGATTAGTAGGAGCATAAATATTAAAAATTCAGATTTCAGATTTCAAGCTTAAACATTTACCTAACATCCAGTTACTACCATTAGAGATTCTTTCATACCTTACAAATTTTAGAGATCAAAGAACTGTCAAACCACCTATTGTATCAATAGAAGCAACAAAACAACATTGCCAAGTTTGCCAAAATTAAAAGAAATACCTTTTTCATTTTCTTCATAAAACAACATTGCCAAGTTTGCCAAAATTAAAAAAACATCTTTTTCATTTTCTTCATTTAACTTTGTTTTCTAGAGTAAGAAAATTTCAGCTCTACACAACTCTAAATGATGCATAATTAAGTGTCGTCTATTAAGGACATTTAAGACCCTAACATTCCAAGAAAGGATTTTCATTGCATCTGAGGAGAGGCCATCACTCTCCTTGATGTAGATCTAAGGTTCCTATCCAATGTTGATTAAAGGCCTGCTGCAATCTCTTCTTAGATTTTGAGATTTTTTGGTTTCCTACCTTTTGATTTTTGTTGTTTGGTTTTTAAAAAAAAATTAATGGCCTTTGTTTGGGAAATTGAGATCTTTCCTCTTGAATCCATTTCCAAGTCATCTAAAATAAATTCGTTCATAATTTCCTTAATAAAATAATTTCCTTGCATATTCAAAATTGTTGCTAAATTATTTAAATCTCTAGTCTTGTCTTCTCACCTTTCAACATCTTAGTTAAGTCCTCATATGTTATAGACATATTTTCAATACTATGAAGAGTTGATTGGGGAGGTTCACTAAATTTTCATCATTTGAATTCTTGATGTCCTCTATTGAGTGATTATAATTTTTAATTTTTAAAAATATTTAAAAAGAATTTTCTAGACTTATAATTTAGTGCCTAAGTGAGACAAGATTATGAATCAACTAAAGCATTAATTACTTCATATTGCATGCTATGGTGTTATGTATAAGGATTAGGCCTAATTCATTTCAATCATTTGAGAGAAGTTAGGTATCTATTTAGCACATCTAGAAATTAATTACAAAAGGAGAAAAGTGTTGGAGTTATGTATAGACACTGAGAGGTGGGGGGGTGAATCAGTGTCAACACTTTTTCAACTTCGACCAAGATTTTTCATTCTGATTTCCTTTTCTTTCAACAATAGAGTAGAGTAATCACTTTTGAAAGCACAAAGATATGACAACATTAACTCAGTCTATTAGACAACTTATGAAAATATGATTTGAGTGAGATATCTTGTAGTTGTCAAAATATGGCTCAGATTTGATCTCAATATTACTTTGATTAATGCATTCACGAGTTGAATGTAATCATTCATAAATAGAATTGAGAACAGTAATAATCCCAACAGTGAATAGAAACAACAACAACACAGAAAAGCAGTGAGCACACATAAGAACAAAGAGACAAAAGATATGCCGAGTGGAAAACCCTCCTGGGGTAGAAAAACCACTCCTAAATTGCCATACTGGCTTAATCTTTTTAAACAACTTGTTCATAATGCCTTATAGGCTAATTTCTGAGCACCAACTCAAGGAGCACCAACCCCTCATTTAGAGACACCAATCTCAAGGAGTACCAACCCCTTATTTAGAGACACCAATCTCAAGGAGCACCAACCCCTTACTCAGATTACATAATTACAATAATAATATCAGAGGATCACTCTGTTTTCAAGTAAGCTCAAGAAACTCAACACTCTTATCTACCTCATACTCTAAGAATCCAACTCTGTATTACAGAGTTTTCCAATACATCTCTTGATACGACCAAAATAACTATCTCTCATAATTTCTGGCCAGCAGCACCTTCACAGTTTTCAACATTGGTTTTTATATACATTTCAAGTATGTCTGTTATCAAGAAATCTTCAACAAGCATTTTTCACAAGATTCTGAAACTCTCTTGCCATTATTAGAATATGAAGCTGAATAATGACAGTCTGTAGATGATGGTAAAAATTAGAGTAACGCCTATCCAGAGAGCTGCAAATCATCCATTATTTCAAAAATGCAACTGCTCAAAATTGTAACTGAAAGATTTTCATCAAAGCCACGACAACCCACTAACAGAAAATAATATCCTCTAAAAACTCAGAGAATATATTGCCAAAGTTTCGATGCCAACCAAAGATGTCGCCATGCAACTATACTTAGAAAAATCCATGCCGGTCACAGTGACAGAGTTTGTTAAACGTTCGCTAAGACATCCATATAGTCCTGCCGAAGGCAATTAAATCGCCACTCATTCCTTTAGTTATTGCTTTCACCAAGACCCATCAGAGTCGGGGAGAAGACATAACGAATACATTAAGTCACGCCGAGAGCCATGTGTTATGTTCTTTCCAATGCTGAGACATGAGCAAGTTTCTCACCAAGATGCCCTTTTGTTCCATTCACTATCGTTATAGCCTTTTGATATCGGAGAGACCTCCTGTAGAGCACACCATGTCTTTCTGAAAGTCATCCTTTCATCCGGTGTCGCTGAGACACTTCAATACCTATGTCGAAAGTCACTTTACCACTGTCAGTCATCCCTCTATTTGTTGCTGTTACATTCTGCTATCAGGGAGATGTTATGTAGATTTCATTATGTTTCACCGAAAGACTTTATCTCTTGTAAGTCATTGTAACATAATGGTTTTTCTTGCCGATGAGACCATCCGTTCTATATATGTCGCTGTAACTTCAAACCATCAGGGAGACGTCTTGTAGATCGTTTCAGTCATACCAAAACACCCTGAATTCACACATGTTCGCCGAGACAAGTCAAATCCTATGTCGACAAATACCTTTTTGTTTTCCATCGGTGAGACCGGAGGTCACTCGCCGAGACCTCTCTTCGAGCACATGAGTCATACCGAAATTTTTATCCACTCAAAGTCGCTGAGACAATACCAACCTCTCGCTGAAAGCCCCCACATAAGACTTAGTCACCAAGACTTGACGGGTTCGATATGACATTACTCCGAAGCTACAACCTTTGCTGATAAGACCTTTCGGTGCACGGTCGGTGAGACAATATGTCTTCGGTGATACCACATACCGAATAAAACACTCCTGCCGAAAGACTTCCACATGCATTAGTCGGGGAGACATCACCCTTTTCGCTATGACCCTTCACCAAAGAAAAACTCTTTCCGATACGCATCCATCCACCACCGGTCGGTGTGACATTGCATATTCATTATAACCTCACGTCGAAGCCTTAAACTCTAGCTGATGAGTTTCCATTTAATCTTCGATCGGTGTGACATACCAATATCGCTGAGACCACATACCGACAAAATAACATATGCCGATAGAGATCACTTTCAGTCGTCGAAACAAAAGACAAGTCTTGCTGAAATAATCTTTCTTGTGCCGGTCGTCAAGACACAAAATGCTTGATGAAACAACATGCCGATAGGAATTTCTTACGCCAATGCACCACATCATGTATTAGTCGGTGAGACCCAACTCATTCGGTAAGACCTCTCAGTGGTGAACAAACCTCATGCCGATAGACATTTCTTTTGTCGCTAAGACCACGATCACTGTCACGTTGAAAGCTGCTTGTATATAAGAACAAATCGTTATGACATCAGAAATGTCTTGCCAATAGGCAACACATACATTTCTCAGAGAAATGGATCGGGGAGACCCAAGCATTTTCACGCCGAAATGTTCCTTTTCTGTCACAAGATAAAGCATGAGAAACCAATCAAAAACTGTCAACAAGTAGAATCAACTGAAGGGGATTTTGTCATCAAGGACAAACCATATGATCACAATTGAGATCCAACAAAAAGTGATACATTAGCATGTTTGTCTCATATCATTATCCTTATTCATCATTGTTGAATTAGTGTACCTAAGGGCTTGAACAAAGAAAAATAAATCATTGTCTAGAAAGTTTTAAAATCCTTATATTGTGTTGCATCAAAACTAAAGTAAATATGTTTTAGCCATCAAAACTGCCCATTAGTTTTCACAAATTATATCTACATCATAGTTTTATTTCTACACATCTAGAAATTAGATCCCCAAGCATACCCTTAAACCTAAAATTCAATAGATTTTTTTATAATTATTCTTAGATTGTACTTTTATAATAAAAAAATTAGTGATATTTATAACAACTTTTCTTCATTAAACCAAAATTAAATACCTTTTACTTATTTTATACATGATTTTATTATAATAGTTAGATATTTATTAAATCGTTTCATTATAATCCCTTCTCTAAAATCCTTAGGTTATTTACTTATTTTTTATTATTATTATTTTAAGTGAAAGGCATTAAGCATGTATATATATTAATATATAGTAGGTTTTTACAAAATAGAAGATCAATGGCTCTTGATAGCTAGAAATATCAGCATGAAAGCTTGCAGTTAAGAAAATATTTGGTTCCCCTATCCCATATTGACTAAATATTCACCTTTGCACACTATTCTTTCACTACCCGATAGCAAAATTTATCCCCTACCTATTAAACTAAAATTTACAGTCATAGGAAACATATACAAAATTTTCCCTATCAGGCACCACCTTACTCTATTTTTTACTAAACCCCCTTTACAAAATACCATATACAAAATTTACTTTAACAGACTCCACCTTACTCCTCCATTCTATCAAGTTGAATTTCATTCTCGCCCTACTACTCCTAAAGGTCACCCACAACAAATTGTGTAGGTGGAATATCATTCAGATTGGGAATATGGGTATGGCACGAATTAAGAGAAGAATGGATATCATCTTGATTAGCCGCCACGGGAGGAGCATGAGTCACTGGAGTAGGAGGAACTTGGGGTGATGCAACAATGGGAACTGGCTCGTTGTGCACATAAGATAGCAAAGCGAACAATGCATTTACCTTCTTCCTTATCCTCTGTGATAAATCTTCACCTATTACACCAACATGTCTTTCAAGTGCTTGTTGCAAATATCTTGATTTCTGCATCTCCAATGTATTCTTTATGGCATCATAGACTGAAATGTAAGTATTTCCGTGAAACAAGAAGTGACACGGGAAGAGGCCCCCAATGTGCCCTTGTCCTTTCCACATGTCATACACTTGCATAGCTTTCAACAACTTGTTATCATGCAAATAAACTTCCCTAATCACCTTGCCAACAATCAACTGAAGCAATGGAAGGGATTGCAGCAAATCAAAAGCATTATCTAAAGAAAAATAGAAAGTAAGTGTGAAGGGAAGATAACCCTCCTTGCCTGCGGATACAATATTTCATCTCCTACAATTCTCTTCACACTTTTATGGAACTGGTAGCAATGGGTCTTGAACACCTGATTGAGTTGTTCGTCACCAATGGACTCCAAAAACGGTAGCTCCCATTCATTTACAGGAAACCAAAATCTATAATTATGTGGAAATTATTCCATCTGAGCCCTTCAAAAAGCATTACAAATCTGGTAGCACCCACAAACTTCGCCCTCTTCCTCCGAAGAAAGTTCTTGATGCATAGCAATAACTAGGAAACCCTTCTAAATTTGTTGATAAAGATGCATTGAAATGTGAGATAGCCTAGGGAGTGATTAAATTCTTATCATTCACACACTTGGCTAGGATGACACATTAATGCATATGTAATTTTGTCCTTCGCTAGCATAAGGCATTGCCAAAATTACACAAATAATCTCATTTACTTGCTTCAATATTAATATTGTGTCATCATTAGCAAGAATGTTTTGTACCTCCTTAAACCTACATTCATAGAAGCAAACAATAGTATTTAAAATGTATTTTCCTTTCGCTCACTTGAGGAGATCCTTCCGACCTTGGTAACAATCCCTCTCATGTGCAGTGAAGGAATCCAGTACGCTGCCTCCTTGGAAATCATGAAACTCTAACATGATCATATGATTTATTTCATGTGAAGGGTGATCCAAGTAGATACTTTCAAATTTTGCACATCCCTCTTTTTTAACCTGAAGTTGTCTTGCCCTGCCAAAGTTGTTTGTTTGAGTGTCTACTTGAATTACTAAATTTAGCTTCTTTCAATTGGAAATTCAAATTAAATCAAGCATGGTCTCATCATAATTATACAATAAACTATTTCCTATATGTTTGACGCAACTCAATGTGATTGTGCAATTGAGATGGCATTACCATAAATTCGCAATTATTGCTCTTTTGCTATGACTATACCCATATGTGACCTTTTGATGAAGCATGATTTTCTAATTAAATCATTGCACAATTTCTTTCACTACAATCTTAGATAATATTGGAAATGCATCAATGCATCAATCTTGACACTATCCTTTAAAATGGTCACTTCTTGTTTTTGGCATCCCATATTTACGAGGTGATCTGCCAACATATTCCCTTCACGGTATGTGTGTGAAATTTAGAAAGAGTGGAACTTATCTAACAATGCCCAAACATTCTACATAATATATTTTAAATTCAAATTGTGACAAATTCTCTCTTTAGATGTATTTATGATTATTAACGAATCATCTTCCACATGAAGTTCAAATATACCTAGATGTCTGGAAAGCTTTAAACCATGCATAACAACCATTGATTCTGCTACATTATTCATGCCAAATGGAAGAGCAATTGACTTGGCTACTTTTAACACCCCACAAGAATCTTGAATACAAACCCTTGCACTAGAAATACCTGGGTTCCCTCTCGAAGCACCATCAAAATTTAACTTAAAGAAGCCTGATATTAGGTGTTACCAATTAACTAAGTTCATGTCAATCCTTGACTTATGAGCTTGTTTCAAACTACCTTTGAAAGGTAAAATTATGCCTTTCCAACTCTTTAGAATATTATCATCCCATGATGTGAAGAGAGAAATAACATTTTTATGATCTTGAACACATGCATTTGTTGCTTCTATGATTAATTTTTCAATTATAGTTTGAACATTTTGTACTGAAGAAGATACCTTTCTAAACATACGCTTATTCCGTTCCCACCAAATAGACTAGATTATTGTAGTTGGGATTAATCGCCAAGTGCATGCAAAGAAAAAGGATTTATATAACAACAGCCAAGCTGAGAAAAGATCCCAAACTATTTTTGGCAAAGGGGCAAAAAAGCTTACTTTTTGTAATATAAAACTCCAACAAAGTTGAGCATAAGAACATTGTAAAAATAAATGATCAACATCTTCAAACTCTTCACCACATAAAACACATTTGAAAGGCTAAAAAAAACCTAATTTGGTTAGCCTATCGCTTGTAAGAACCCTTTTTCGTAGTACTAACCATACAAAGCTCCCTTCTTTTGGCAGAATCATGTTATTCCAACAGAAAGAGTAAGCTCTTTGGGATTGCATTTGAGCATCTTTGTTGAGAAGAGCTTTATATCCTTGCTTTACTAAATAACATCCATCTTTGGAAGGTTCCCATATGATTCGATCAGGCTTTCCTATTAGAAACACTGTTCTTTCTGCTAGAATATGGTGAATGAAATCCTTTTGAGCCATTGCTATTTGTGCTTTAGAAAAATCTTTCCACTTTGCTCTACTAGTTACTACATCTACTAAGCAGACATAGTCAATTAGCCTAGTGCCCCATAGTTGAGATAACACTAAAATGATTGATTGCAATTCTTGAATGTCCTTCAAAGGAGGATAACCATTCCAAGAGCCATTCTAGAAGTGAACTTCTTCTCCCTTATGCACTTCCCAGGAAATGTATGAAGTGACAACTTTCCGACATGAAACCATAAAGTTCCACATGGCTAAACCATCAGGGGGATTAGATATTGTGAATATTCTTTTCGGATTTTGATTATCTAAATACTTGGCCTGTATTATCCTACACCATTTTGAATCCGATTTGGTGAACATTTTCCATATCAATTTCCCCCCAAAAGCCATATTTCATTTGGAATTATTATGAAAACTTGACTCGCCTTTGAATTTATTAGAAGACATACTATCTAAGGAAATTAGAGGAAGTTTTTTTCATCATTCGTGTTCCCTTTCCATGAGAAATTCCTAATAATCTTCTCTATCTGACCAACAACTGATTTCAGAGCCTTGAGGACAGCTATGAAGTAGTTTGGAATCATTGCTAATACAATCTTTAGTAACAAAATACGGCCTGGTAATGATAACCATCTAGCTTTCCAAGCTGAAACTCTAGACTTAATCCTTTCTATAACTTTAGTCCAATAATATATCTTATTTGGTCCCATAAAGAATGCAATCCCTAGGTATGTGCATGACAGTTCTTCCAACTAGAAGCCTAAAGTCTTGACAATTTTTCTTTTGATAGCTCTCTTGGAATTAACTATAAATCTTAGACTTGTGTGCATTTATTTTATGCCCTGACACTAAAAAATACATGTCTAGTATCAATTTTATTTGTCTGGCCTTTGCAATATTTTCTTTCCCATTTAATAAAGTATCATTAGCTGTAATGACAGAAAATGTATCCCTCTACATTTTCACATTTGTTTGGGCTCTCCTTGTCAAATTGAGCTTAATGTTGCCTTGATTTAGTGTTGTAATGTGTTTAACACATTCACATTAGGTCTTGGGATCTTCTAAACTAAGTGGACCTAATTGTGCCTTATTTAGAGTGTTGTAAAGTGTGGTATTACAATTTAACACTAATCTAGGGTTTTATTAATTAATTGGGCTTCTTTATGCATTAATTGGCTTTATTTTGCATCCACAAGCCTTAATTAATGCATCTTTCTAAGGATAATCCTGACATAAAACACCATCCAATCATAATTCAAGTGTTTTTGGATTGTATGGCCTTGATTTAGTTATCTAGGACTCATACTCCACCTTGGGCATATGGGTCCCACCTAAGTTTTGGTGCCCTAATCCAGATTACACATGAATCTATGCTTTTCTTGAAAAATGTGTCCCATAGCCTAGCCTAATGGGACTCATACACCACTTCTAGAGTATGAGTCCCATGTGGCTTAAAATTAAATTAAATTCAAATTCTTGGCGAGATTTTATTCTCCTAGATCTTATTTCAGCCTGTAGTGTTGTAATTTTGGGAAATTTGGCATAAACAAGTATAAATGCAAGGTTATTTCACATATTTTCTCCTAGAAACTTGAGTATTCATGCATTATAGAAAATTTGAGTTCACAAGAGAATTCAAGAGTTTACAAGAGCATTCAAGATTTTACAAGAGCATTCAAGAGTTTACAATAGCATTCAAGAGTCTTCAAGAGTTGATTATCAAGTGTTTTGGAGCATTATTCAAGTATCAAGCATCATGTCAAAGTCATCATGCATCATGTTTGATTTTTAGCTAACATTTGTGATGTAGGGTTTTATGATTCAAGAAAGCATTCAAGTCAAGATCCATATCATTCAAGCAAGATTCAAGATCTACATCCATTGGAGCCATTTCATACATGTTTGCAGCACTTTATTTCTAGGGTTTGGTGAGTTGCAACATATCATTTTGTTCATTCATCATTCCTCCTTTACATTTCATTTCATTTCAATGTTTGATTACGAAAATGGGGTTTGACCAAGGAATACCTCTTTCCATTAACAAAAAAATATTTTTCCCTCTCTTTAGTGTGTGATTTGCAGATTTAGATTGAAGACATATTGAGGAACAAGATTGGAGAGAAGTTGTCAAAGTTGTCCAAGTTGTCACCTTGTTTAGAAGATCATTAAAAGACACCTACAAAGAAGAATTCAACAATTCAGATCTAGAAATTAGGTTGAGAAGACAAAGCGGAGGTTGAAGAGAAGATTCAAATCCCAATCCTCTGAAAAATCCAAGCAGGATTGATATGCCACTTCTAGTATATGAGTCCCGGTATAGTGAATTTTCCAGTTTTCAGGTGTTCCATACTTGTCTCTGCCAAATTTTTGTTCTTGACCAGAAACCCTAATATGGGACTAAATCGCCTAGCCTGGCATATGAATCCTAGTGTGCACTAAATTCAACATTTCTAGCATTTCAGGTCTTCATTCAAGTTGCTACAAGTTTCCAAGTGAACATCTCAGATTTCTCAGCTTTCTATTCTATTTTGCATACATTTCTAGGTCATTTATCCAAGCCTTGCATATTACTAGGTTTTATCATTAGGTCTTGCATATTACTATTTTTTCCAAGCCCTAGCTTGGTGGTGAACCCCCCTGTTAGTTTCTAATCATACCCTAGGACACCCTTTAGCAAATCTCTCCCTCTCATTCCACCTCTAAATTGAGATCTCTAAGGTTTCCTTGAATGTAATAATAGTGAAATAGGAACCCCCTCATTGTGCTTCATCTCCTAAAAGGTGGAGAACCCTATTTCCATCATTACATTTTGGTGAACCTACATTCAGAACATTTTAATTCTAATTTTGAGTGCATCATCATCCTAGATCTAGCTCACATTAAATTTGCATTAGATTTTGCATTAGTTAATTTGCATCTAGGGTTTCTAAATCTTGCAAAAGTGAAAGTGCATATAGGTTGCATTTTTGCATCTTGCATCATTGACACTTAGTCTAGACATCATACAAACCAAAAGCATAACCTTCATTCAGAATTTTCTAAAATATTTGCAAAAACCCTAAACTAGGACTCATACGCCCCTTTGAGCAATTTAGTCCCAGTACAGGTTGTTTTTCCTAATTTTTGGGTATTCTATGGTGATTTCTATTCAACATTCAAACCTCTAAAAAACCATGATTAGGACTCATACGCCCTCTGAGTGATTTAGTCTCGTTTCAGATTTTAAACTAGATTTTCCAACATTAAAAACTTTGTTTTTGTGTTTTTGTTTGTTGTTGTTAGTTATCTATTTCAATTTACAGAGTTTCTATTATTTTCATTTTATTGAATTTAGCTTAATTTCATTTGAATCAGAATTAGAGCATACCATTTATCTTGTGTCCATTGCATCTTGCATTTCCTTGATTGTCCCTTGTATGAGTTGTTCTACTATGTGTCCTATTGCTAATACTATAATGAGACGAAGTTCGAGACTCTTGTCATCCTGCGATAGCCAAATCATCGTGGATCTTGGATTATCTAGCTCTTTCACTCCTAGTATTGACAATAGTTCACTAGGTACGGATCATACCCTCAACAAGGTCCTCTACCTTCAAGTAGTTTGACGCATGTTGAAACAATGGCTGCTAGTATTCCGCAAGAAGACATAATCCAAATTCATGAAGTCTTAACAAACCTACAAAATCAAGAAATTATTGAAAGCATTTCAACCACTACTATCCCTACCATAGATAACATACATCACATGATTGAAAGTAAAGAAGGAGTTGACCTTGTGTGTAACATACTTTATATTTTTAGAAAACATATTATCTCAACCACTAGTTGTGTTTTACCTTTAAACAATGTACCAAGCCAAGGAGGAATTCAAATTCCTCCTCCCACAACAATTTCCTCTATTCCTATCTATACCAATTGTCAAGTTACAACAACAATGCAACCTACTAGTAATGTGATTCCTTCCTTGGGTATTTCTGCTAGCATCCCTAGTACCTTTGTGGCATTGCATGCCATATCTCCTACCACTTTACCTCCTATAAGCATTCCATTCACTTGTCCCTCGAACACATATAGACCTCTGCCTTATTCATCTCCATCTCAAAATGAAAATAATGATCCTCTTGTAAATCAACTTTTGCAAACTATTTCATCCCTACAAAAAAAAGTCTCCACTATAAATCAAAATCAAAATGGCCAACCTACATATTATGTCAAAAGCAATCCCTTATCCTTGGAGATATTAAGAATGTCGATTCCACAAGGTATAGAGGTGCCTAGATTCAAGAAATATGGGAGGAAAGGAGATCCTTCTAACCATGTTTCTGCTTATACCGCCCTATGTGGTGATTTCATTCTTGAGGATAAGCTCTTGGCTAAGCTTTTCCCTAGATCCTTGAAGGATACCGGGCCTTAGAATGGTTTTCCTCATTACCGAATAGCTCAATTCATTTATTCAATGAACTTTTTGAAGCATTTATAAACCATATCCAAGTTCATATGACTCCTAAGATGACCCTAGCCGATTTGATGAGATGTAAGCAAAAATATGGTGAAAATATTATAGACTTTATTTCACACAACCAATCGCTTTATTCCCAAATCAATGTAAAGATTCCTGACTCACCTTCAAAGGATGTTCATTGAGAACTTGCAAACTAAGATACAAGATAAGCTTACCATGATGAATTTCCCCTCCTTCGTGCACTTGTGTACTTCCCTTCGTGATTATCAAAATTCAGTTAGTAGTCGTGACACAAAACCCACCTCTAGCTGACCTGAGAAGTCTGAATCCGTAAACCAAAACAATTACCAACCTTTTAGAAAAAAATAAAGGCTTCCTTCAACTTAATCTCCCTTAACAAACAACTCAACATGTTGATACCCAAGTGGCTACTATAAGGAAGACAACTCCTTTCACATTTGGGGATCCGGCTAGACAATTTACTCCCTTACCTGATACCCTCCATAACATAATGTCCTAACTTTAAAAACAAATTATGATCACCTTACCTCCTGTTAAGACTCCCGATCGTAATAAGCCTTTACCTCCAAACTTTAAATCAAATTCTTATTACCATTATCACCGATAAAATGGACATGACACGAAACATTGTAAGCGTCTTAAACATCTTGTGCAAGACCTCATTGATTTTGGTTGCCTTTCAATTGGAGGTGTTAATGATCAAGGAAATAATTTTGTTGCCCCTCCCAAACAAAAATTGCAAATATTTACCAACCCTATGCCAAAACATAATATTTCATTTGTCAAAGCTAGTGAAATTCAAAGAATGATGTGATGAATGTTGACGTGGATGATGAGGACATGGATACAATTCAACAAAGTCCTATGGATACCATTGAACAAGGTCCTATGGATAATATTGAATTTTTTTTTATTGTGTTGATCAAAACTCAACCTCATATGGGCCGAACTAAAAATCCTTTTGACATTGCTTTCTCCCCTAAAGATATTATTAGAAATGAACCTGATGGTCCTCTTTACATAGCTGGTCAAATCAATGACAAGCCCACTCATGGGATATTAATTGATCCCATCTATGGAGAGAATGTAATCACTGAAGAATTATTACTCGTGCATGAACTCTATCAAGAAACATATGATAAACCGAAAGCATGGATAAAGACGCATAATGGTTTCAATTGCCCTACGATGGGATCGATCACCTTACCTTTACAAATAGGACCAAAAAAATTATATGTATCATTCTCCATCATCTCGACGTCAGATCAATTCCATGTGAAGCTTGGTTACCCATGGCTATGCTCCATGGAAGTCGTCCCGTCAGTTATGCATAAATTCTTAAAGTTTCCCTTTGATAATGAAATTTTCATTGTGCACCATAGTGGCTTTAATCCTTTGTCTTCCCGAGGGAAATTTTCATTATATTTCTTTTGGCTCGAGCTTATGGAACCTATTAAACCTCGTGAGGAATTCTTTTTCAAATCCTATCAAAAGTTTAAGAAAAAATGCATAGAAAAACTATCACTTAGAAACATGCCTCAACCTATGACTGAGCCTCCTATCCTTGATGAAACTGTGATAGAACCAAAAGACATTCCAAACAACCAAGACCAACCTACGATAGATCCTTTTCCTATCTCCTACAAAAGAACAAGAGATAACAAAAACAATCCTGTCATGCCTCCTAAGATAAAGCAAGTTTACAAAGTTAAAGAGAAAGTGGTTAAACAACCTTCCATGGTTCCTTTCATTCCTCCCCTTAGGGAAGAAAAGAAACCCATGGTTGAAAAACCTCCTCCTACAAAAACGCAACTTGAAAGTCATACTACAAGAAATAGAAATGCTAGAGAGCGTAGGTGTAGATGTCGTGCTCTTGCTCGAAGGTTAAACGAAGAGACCAACAAAGACAATCAAAATCCAAACTTGACTGAAGCAATGCACGATGAGTCTCCCTCTTTTCCAAAACAAAAAGATCCTGTACCACAACCACAATAGGAGACAAACCCTTCTTTAGACATTATCATTAGACCTCCTATTGTGATTAATTTAGATGATGATGAGGAGATTGCTAAAATTGATGAGGAGGTCCATAATGAATTGAATACATTGTTTTCCTCTTCTATGAGCTTACATGATAGTTCTCCTAGGAAGAGTGTTGAACTTGGTGATGGTCCTAGTTCGACACTTGCTATTTCCCCTTTGGCTAGTTGTCCACCTTTTGTATACAATGAACATGATTGGGATGCAAACAACCTGCTAATAGGTTGATTTGCATGTGCCTTACTAATCTTGTCTTTGTTTTCTTTTTCATGTTTTGAGTGTGATTGCATGTGCGTACAGTGATCCCTCGTACTGTTCTATTTTATTTCTCTCTCTCTTTGTGGCATTCCTCTATTTGTACCTACATTATTCTCTATGTCATAAATATTTTACCTTTTTCTTTATCTTTTCTTTGTCTTGTGTTTTCCTTTTGTGGATGATGCAAGGCATCGAGACATTTGTGTCTCTTCCATGTTGACCCAAAATCTTTTCCTTTATCTTTTTCATTTGTCTTGTGTTTTCCTTTTGGGGATGATGCAAGGCATCAAGACATTCATGTCTCTTCCATGTTGACCCAAAAGGCTTTTCTTTTTCTTCACTCTCTTTGTGTCATTCTTCTTGTTCTATGAGTATTTTAGGAATGATGATAGTTTTGAGCTCTCTAATAACATTATAGCAAAGACATACTGACCCCAAATCTAGGGATCCCTCATGTGTTTGGAATTTTATTTTTGGGGGCAACCCCTTCCTTTTTTCATGACGCAGCTTTATTTGGAAACATATGACTTGGCATAGGGCTTTCTGAATAAGCTCTCATGTCCTCTTTCTTGTTAGCATTTATCATTTGCTACTTTAAAGTAATTTCTCACAGCATGGTGTTTAGCAATTTCTTTAAAGTGGGGGCATACATTGGCATTATTCTTTTTGCATTCATGCTTCATTGTGTAGTCTTCTTACTTCATGTGATGCATCTTTCAATTTTTGGATGACATTAGGTGTGATGTCCTTCAAGATCATGATCTCTCTTATCATATTTTATTCCTCTTAGTGGCTTGATGTGACACAATGCATCCCCTAAGTTTTGAATATTTTATTCTTTGATTGGTCCACTCTTGGAGACATTAGGCATAATGTTCCCTAAGTTAAGACCTTACATGAACTAAGAAAAACTCCTTTGAATGTTCGCTATGTTGCATTTACAATTTCAGATATATGATCACCTTGAATAATACAACTTGCATGCCTATGGATCCATCTTGTTTGTTCATGTTATTTTCAAGCATACAAAGCTTTGCTTGCCTCATGAAGCTTAAAGTTCATTGTTGTGTGGCACCTTATCAAAGTTATTAGGAGGTATAGCTTTGGTTTGGTTATACAGGAAGCCGAACTTAGGCATGACTTTCCCATAGCCACTTGCTTGTGTGTGTATGTGTCACACTTCTTTGGATACTCACCCAATAGACACCCTGAAGTTCTGTTGCCTCAAAGTGAGCTTGCATTTTCAAACAAACAGATTAGATCTGATCCACAACATGCGGGACAAATGGTCGAAGCTTGATCTGCCCCTTTTGTTTTTCTTTTCTCTTTGTCTTTGGCAGTAAATTATTATGCCTTTTTGTGCTCCTTATATCATTTTCATGTGTGTTCTTTTGCACCTATGTTGGTTTGTTATAGGATCTTTATCTTGGAGGCTTGATCATACCTTTTGATCGTTGTCATCTTGTCTAACTAGCATTGGTACATTTGAATCCCTTTTGATGCGAGTTTTTCTACTTCAATGTGAGTTTGAAGAAAGTTCCTCCTCTCACTAAAGTGGGGGCTAGATGTAATGATGAAAAATGTATCCCTTTACATTTTCACATTTGTTTGGGCCCTCCTTGTCAAATTGAGCTTAATGTTGCCTTAATTTAGTGTTGTAATGTGTTTAACACATTCACATTAGGTTTTGGGCCCTTGTAAACTAAGTGGACCTAATTGTGCCTTATTTAGGGTGTTGTAAAGTGTGGTATTACACTTTCACACTAATTTAGGGTTTTATTAATTAATTGGGCTACTTTATGCCTTAATTAGCCTTATTTTGCATCCAAAATCCTTAATTAATGCATCTTTCTAAGGATAATTCCAACATAAACCACCATCCAATCATAATTTAGGTATTTTTGGATTGTATATCCCATATTTAGTGATCTAGGACTCATACACCACCTTGGTCATACGAGTCCTACCTAAATTTTGGGGCCGCGATCCATATTTCACATGAATCTAAGCTTTTCTTGAAAAATGTGTCCATTAGCCTAACCTAATGGGACTCATATGCCACTTCTAGTTTATGAGTCCCATGTGGCTTAAAATTAAATTAAATTCAAATTCTTGGTAGGATTTTATTCTCGTAGATCTGATGTTGGCTTGTAGTGTTGTAATTTCGAGAAATTTGGCATCAACAAGTATAAATACAAGGTTATTTCACATCTTTTCTCCTAGCAACTTGAGTATTCATGCATTATAGTAAATTTAAGTTCACAAGAGCATTCAAGAGTTTACAAGATCATTCAATAGTCTTCAAGAGCTTATTATCAAGTGTTTGGGAGCATTATTCAAGTATCAAGCATCATGTCAAAGTCATCATGCATCGTGTTTTTTTTTAGCTAACATTTGTGATGTAGGGTTTTATGATTCAAGAAAGCATTCAAGTCAAGATCCATATCATTCAAGCAAGACTCAAGATCTAAATCCATTGGAGCCATTTCATACATGATTACAACACTTTATTTCTAGGGTTTGGTGAGTTGCAACATATCATTTTTTTCATTCATCATTCCTCCTTTACATTTCATTTCATTACAAGGTTTGATTACCAAAATGGGGTTTGACCAAGGGAAACCAATTTCCACTAACAAAACAACATTTCCCCCCCTCTTTAGTGTGTGATTTATAGATTTAGGTTGAAGAAATATTGAGGAGCAAGATTGGAAAGAAGATGTCAAAGTTGCAAAGTTTTCCAAGTTGTCACCTTGTTTAGAAGATCATTAAAAGACACCTATAGAGCATAATTCAACAATTCAGATTTGAAAATCAGGCTGAGAAGACAGAGTAGAGGTTGAAGAGCATATTTAGATCCTGATCCTCTAAAAAAGCAAAGCAAGATTGATATGCCATTTCTGGCGTATGAGTCCCAGTATAGTGGATTTTCTAGTTTTCAGGTGTTCCAAACTTGTCTCTGCTAGATTTTTGTTCCTTCCTAGAAACCCTAATCTAGGACTAAATTTCCCAGCTTGGCGTATGTGTCCCAATGTGCACTATATTTACAATATCTATCATTTTAGGTCTTCATTCAAGTTGCTACAGATTTCCAAGTGTACATCTCTAATTTCTCAGCTTTTTATTCTATTTTGCATACATTTCTAGGTCATTTATCCAAGCCTTGCATATCATTAGGTTTTATCATTAGATCTTGCATATTACTAGTGTTTCCAAGCCCTAGCTTGGTGGTGAACCCCCCCTTTAGTTTCTAATCATACCCTTGGACACCCTTTAGCAGATCTCTCTCATTCCACCTCTAAATTGAGATCTCTAGGGTTTCCTTGAATGTAATAATAGCGAAACAGGAACTCCCTCATTGTGCTTCATCTCCTAAAAGGTGGAGCACCCTATTTCCATCATTACATCAACAAAGATAGTATGTGTGAATGAAATATCTGATTGGGGAATGAGTATACCTTGCCACAAACCCTGATTATTCCTTTCCTTTATTTCCCTACTCAATGCTTTAGTAATGATTATTAAGAGGAATGATAATTAAGGATCCCCTTGTCTTACCCCTTGCATGGCACTGAAGAAGCCTAAAGGTGACCCATTTATTATAACTAAAAATTTCACTCCTGATAAGCAAGAAAAGATCCATTTACACCATTTATTGCAAAAACCAAATTTGGCCAAGACTTTCATTAAGAAACTCCAATCAATCCTATCATACACTTTCATCATATCCAATTTTACAATGAAATATGATAGGTGATTAGGATTAATAGTATGAAGCACTTCATGCACAACCAAAGCTCCCTTAGTTGTTTCTCTACCTGGTACAAAGCCCCCTTGTTCTTGTGAGATAATTTTTGGAATGAGATGTTGCAGCCTAAGGTATATTGCCTTTGTGAAAATCTTATAGATTGTATTACGTAACGAGATGGGTCTAAACTCTACAAAATCCTTCGGCTCCTTTATTTTTTGGAAAAGTTGCAATGTTTGTAACATTAAAGTGTTTCAACATTTTTCCAGTTCTCCATGACTCCTCTAGAGCTAAAATAAGTTCAAAACCCAACACATCCCAACACTTTTGAAAGAAAAGGGCTATGAAACCATCAAGCCCTAGAAGAGCCTTATCCGACAAAAATGAAAAAACCACCTTCCTCAATTCTTCTAAAGTGAAAGGTTTCATCAAACCCTCATTTTCTTCTTGAGAAATGTGATTTGGTATCACAACCATTAACACTTGCTCATCTTGATTTACCTATGTTGACCCATCCTGTGGCAGGGCTAGAATATTTTTTAAAAAATTAACCCCTTCCTCCTGAATCTCCTTTGCATTTGTAATCTCATTCCTTATTATGGCATCTTGAGTTGAAAACACTGTTTGTGCAAATCTTTTTTTTTTTTGGTAAAGAGGTAGGAGATACCTATATATATATATTAATATAAAAGATAAGATTACAAAATTTTCCATGTTTGCCACCTGAGATTGGCAGTGTCTTTAGCAATTTAAACATACAATGTCCATATTTGAAATATTTTCCCTACACATATTAGCATCATTGCTATACACATCATTACAAAATAACTATTACCCATCCCCTAAACTATGCTATAGACTCATCATACAAGCCATAGAGAGTTACTTCATTCCCATTCAAAAACTACCCACATAGCTATGCAATAGAAAACTATAAACATTGAATTTGAACAAAATTTCTTAGGAATAACTAACTAGAACATTCATTCTTCCATGTAAACTGGGCTATTTCCCCCTTGAATTTCCTCTGAATAAAAAACTTCTAGTACCGTAATCCTTTTCTTCCCAGAAAACTTCTTCAGTCAATCCTCTAAAGTAGAACCTGCACCTTCTACCTTCTCAAATTTTAAATCCTTAGAAGCTCTTTTCCTTATACCAACTTCTAGCAATGACCTAACACTAGGAGTTGAATTAGGCTTTTGTTTAGACTACACACAAGCATGAGATTTTAAAAATGCAATTGCAAAATACTTGTCTTTTTTAGCCACTTCCATGCCAAAACATAAACATTTACTATTCTTCCTTAATGCCATCAGAAAGATTCTATCATTATTAAATTGGAGACCCAACTTCATTGTTTCATAAATATTCTTGAAGCCTTGGAAATGTTTAAGGAGCTTATGCAAAAAAAAACCTCATACCAATCCTTTCTGTTTAAACACATTATAACCCTGGACTACTGCTAATAGTGCATTTCCCTAAAGAAATTGAAACTTAACATACCTCTAGGCTATGACCTCCAAATCCTTAAAAGACTGACTAATATCAAATAGGTTCGAGAGAAATATGGACAACACCTGAGACAACAAAAGTACTTGGCGTGAATTGGGATTAATCACCTCCATTCTGATTACCATCTGAATGCTCTCTACAACCCTGGGACATTCCATGCTAAAGATAATTGCAAGATCCTCCCCAGTCAAAATATCTTCAAAGGGCTTCTCCCAGCTCTGCACCTGCATACATAAATGGAGGTTTCATGGTTGGAATTCCATTTTCCCAACACCTTGATTATTTAGAGAACTACTACACCACCTCCCAATGTGGCCATGGGTCCACCTTTTAGAAACCTTTAACAAGACTACCCCATTTGCTCACTTTTTCCAGCGACAACAAACTTCACGCACACCAAAGTTAGCATAACCAAGGAATAAAAACTTGATTAACAAGCATGTTTATATATAATCCCAACTATCAATTGTAATGTGTAGCCATAAGGAATAACCAAATGATAGTTAGTGAAGGCAGCAAGGCACATCGATGAAGATGTACACACTTCCCCATTTTGCACCCCTTCATACAAGCTAGCACACTTCCTTCAATGAAGAATTAAGTACCTACACAAGCCAAGCAACATTAGTAATGAAACCAATGGTCATGACTTGTGCTTCTCCATTGTGTGAGCTTGCATCACCATCACATAGGCAATCTCATGTAAGTTAATGAGTTCAGGCTCATGATTATTTTATTGTCCAATGCTTATTATGTTTCTTTATTGAATTGAAACCCTTCAAACATCCCTTGTATTTTTTATCATAATTAAATAAACTCCACCATTCATTGTTCTGATTCAATTAGATCTTGTAAAATTGGATCTTCGAGCTTCCTAATTCCCTTATGTCCATGAACTTAAACTCTTTCCCTTCATAGCCTAAATTTGCAATGTTGTCTGCTACTTTATTACCTTCTCGATATATATGTGATATCCGCACTTCCTGAAACACATCTATCAACATCCATACTCTCTTCAAAATGTATTGAAGCCTCCAATTATGTATCTTTCTTACTTTACATGCATTTATTATAATCAATGAGTCCCATTCAATCTGCAAATTTTTTAATCCTAAATCTTTTGCCAATTGCAGACTCTGAAGCAATGCTTTAGCCTCTGCCACATTATTCATATCATTTGCAAAAATTAGTGTTTCTGCCACTACCATAAAGTCTTTGCTATCATGAATACACATACCCTCTCCTGACAGACCTGGATTCCCCTTCGATGCCCCATCAAAATTTAGCTTATGAAACCCTGAAGAAGGAGGTTACCATTGAATCTTAGATCTATCCTACTTACTCCCACAAGTGCTTTCTTGACTCCCATTAGAAGGCTTTGCTATATATTCCCAATATATCAAAATCCAATTATCCCAATTAGTAAATATAGATGAGATACCCTTATTTCTTTGGACATATGAGTTGACCACTTCTGAAATCTGTTTTTCCATTTTGAATTGAATTTGTTGCAGAGAATGACTTTGCTTACAAAAAAACCCTTCTATTACATTCCCACCATATACACTAGATAACTAATGATGGGATTACTTTCCAGATGAAAGCATATAAAGATGTTTTGTAGAGGACTGGCTAGCTTGAAAAATGATCCCATAAAGAATTAGGTAGTGGGAAATAAATGTGCAATTTTGACCTTATGAAGCACCAAAATTCTTGAGCTAATTCACAGCTGACAAAAAAATGATCCACCATTTCAAAAGACTCTTGGCATATAACACACTTAAAGGGTTCTGCAAAGCCAAAATATAGTGCTTGAGGGAAAGCCATACAAAGCTCCCTGCCTTAGGAAGTGTCATTGAATTCCAACAAAATGAAAAAGGCTCTATGAGATTGAGACTAAATTGAGTTTACAATAATTGATGTATATCCTTCTTTCACTGTATACTTTCCATCTTTAGAAGGGTCCCAAAATAACCTATCTACTCTTTCTGAAAAATAAGCAAACCTCTTCTCTAATTCTTTTTGAAGAATAGATTTTTGATGAAGTACATTTGAACGAGAAAGATCCTTTCATATGAATTTTCCTGTTATAGGTTCAACTGATTCAATATAATCTTTCAATTTAGTGCCCCATTCCACAAATAAAATTCGTTCCAAAGGTTGTAATACTTGCAAGGATGTAAGTGGAGGGAAACCATTCCATGAATCCTTCCAAAATTGTACTTTCTCATGAATCCTTCCAAAATTGTACTTTCTCACCATTATTGTCCACCCAAGACAAGTAGGGGAAAATAATCTCTCGACAAACAATGATAAATTTCCACATAACCGATCCATTTGGAGGGTTTTCAATTGTAAAAAATCTATTAGGATTACTATTGTCTAAGTACTTATGTTGCATTATAGTGAACCATTTCAATTCAAGCCTCGTATGCATTTTCCAAGTCAATTTTTCTCAAAGAGCTAGATTCTTTACAGAAATATTCTACAAACCAACCTCTCCAGCATATTTATTCATACACATATTATCCAAAGATATCAAAGGCACTTTTCTTTTGTCATCTATGTTACCCATCCATAGGAAACCTTTGATAATTTTCTCAATGATTTTAATTATACATTTCAGCGCCTTCAATGCTGCAAGGTAGTAATTTGGAATGGATGCTAAAATAGATTTAATCAACATAATACATCCAACTCTAGTGGTAGCCACCTAGCTTTCCATGACAAAATTATAGATTTGATTCTTTAAATGATTTTTTGCAAATACTTTATTCTATCTACCCCCATAAAAAAAGGAATACCTAGATAAGTACTAGGTAGATCAGCCTGCTGAAAACCCAACATTTCCACTATCTTATTTGAAATGGAGGATTTTGTATTGAAAATGTAAATCTTAGATTTACTTGCATTAACTTTTTGTCCTGAAAGTGGGGAATAATTATCTAGAATTATTCTCACTTGCATAGCTTCTTGCAGAGTCAATTTACAATATAACAAAATATCATATGCAAACAAAGAGTGTGTGGCCACAATATGTGTATTTGGAATAGAAATACCCTACCATAATCCCTGATTGCATGAAATTCATGAATTGACCTGCTCAATGCTTCAACCATTAGAATAAATAAAAAAGGGGACAAAGGATCACCTTGTCTAACCCCTTGAGTGGAATTGAAAAAGCCAATTGAAGACCCATTAACTAATATTGAAAACTTAGCCCCTGCTAAACAAGACCTAATCCATTTACACCATCTGTTGATAAAACCAAATTTATGCAATACTTGAATCAAGAAGTCCCAATTGACTCTATCATAAGCCTTCATCATGTCAAGTTTAATAATAAAGGAAGGAATATTACTAGACTTAATAGAATGTAATACTTCATGTGCAACTAGTGATCATTTTGAAGTTTCCCCCCCAGGCACAAAACCTCCTTGCTCATGCGAAATGACTCTTGGAATGAAAGGTTGATTTCTGAGGTAGAGGGATTTTGTAAAGATCTTATATATTGTATTACATAATGATATTGGCTTGAAATCTGCAAATGTTTTCAATTCCTTCACCTTCAGAATAATGAATATGTGTGTTGTATTAAACTTATTAAGCATTATTTCTAATTTCCTTTATTCCTCTAATGCCACCAGTATATCAATTCCTACAAAATCCCAACACTTTTGAAAGAACAATGTTGTGAATCCATGCAGGCCCAACACCTTATCGGGAGCTAAGGAGAAAACTACCTTCTTAACTTCTTCAAGAGTGAATGACCTCATTAGATAGTTATTGTCTTCATCATTAATTAACTTTGGGATGCTCCCTAACAGATCTACTTCATTATTTGATGTTGATATTGATTTTTTCTCTAAATCCCTTAGTAACTGAGAAAAAAATCTAACTCCCTCTTTCGGAATTTCCTCTTCTGTTGTAAGCACCTCCCCTGATAATGAATTTTGAATTGAAAAAATAGTAGTTGATGCCTTCTTAATTTGTGCAACTCTTTTGATTTGGGAAAATGCATGAAAATATTTTGTGTTATGGTCCCCTTCCATTAACCATAATTCCATATATTTTTGTCGTCGATAAATTTCTTCTCTTTTGCCTAATTCCTCCCATGCCAGTTGCAAACTCTTCTACTTTTTATATGTAGTTGATTCCAAACCATGTTGAATTATGTGTTCATGAATATCTACTAATTATTTTGCTACCTCCTCTTTTTGTACAAAAATGTTCTTAAAAATTTGGACACTCCATGTTTTTATTTGTTGCTTAACATATTGCAATTTTTTAGAGAACTGGAACATTTTTATACCTTTCTGATAGGGTGCACTAACCCATCATTGTCAGAGAAGAGGAAGAAAATACGGATGTCTAAACCACATTTTTTCAAACTTAAAGGAGGGCCTGTGCTCTGCCATCAAATTTAATCCTAATATTGTTGATGATATTGCATAATGATTTGAACTAATAAAAGGCAATATTTTTGAAACCAAATTAAATGACCCTAGAACCTAGTTTTGTGATACTAAAAATCTATCTAACCACTTTGCAATCTACAAAAAGCCTTTCCTCTAGTTTGTCTAGGTAAAGTTACCTTTCATAGGTAAGATATCTTTCAATGCATTATCTAAAATGAAAGAACTAAAATCCTCCATTGTTTTATGTGGTGGGAATATACCTCCTCGTTTCTCTTGTAATGACACTATCACATTGAAATCTCCCGCCAATATCACCTTTTCATTTCCAAGTCCTTGAATAACATTTGTTAGAACATCCCATAACTTCTTCTTATCATGTGTAGTTGTTGGTCCTTATACATTTAGCAACCTGAATTTGAGATCAAAACTTACCACACTCATTAACTACCAATTATTGTCACTATTATTTGCATCAATGGACACTATTTTTGGATTCCATAATGTAACTAATCCACCAGGTACATGAATTGATTTCCATTTTTCACACTTCATAATTGATGCGTCATATTTTTCCTATGATGTTTTAGTCTCTTGTAATAGTATAAAATCTACCCCACAAGCATCCAACTTATGCTTGATTTGAGCCCGCTTGTCAGAGGAATTAATGACTCTGAAATTCCATGAAAGCACTCTCATTGTGTTTGAGGAGAGTGACATGCTCTCCTCGGCCTCTTTCTTAGTAAGATTCTCCCATCCAAAGTAGTTTGCACCCATTACATAAAAATTCAAACACTCTTCCAATGTCACCCATCATAGCACGTCATGCTCATCGCACTTCCTCACCTACTTGATGGTCATGTCGATCCTTCACCATTGGTAACATCTGCCTCGAGCTCCCATGTAATGGCATGGATCAGGATTTTTTTGGCTTGTCTGGCTCAGATGTGGATGATAAAAATACTTTGGCAATGTGCCCTAGTTTGAATAGGTCTTCTAGAAACCCTTGATCTAACTATTTGATGCTTCATTATCCATTCTCTGGTGCCTCTTCTTTCTACCCTGTGATTGTTGTTGTTGGTTCGACAAAGGATAAACTTGTTGTTGGTTCCTCTTAGAAGGATGCTACTATCGAAATGAAACAGGAAAAAAATGCAAATCCAAAGCTTGGGGTGCTCGACCAATGAAGGGTAGTATGACCATTGATTAGTCAAGGTTTGTGAAGGTAAACTCAAAAACCCTTATTAGGAGGGCTTCTTCCTCCCCTATCTTGGTCTTTTCAGATAAGCTTAAGAAAGAGGTCTTTGATGGGGAAAAAAATTTCACCACCAATGGGTTGATTGGCTAGTTTAATGGACTTTGGCCAAAATTATCAAACTTGTACAACTGGATATCATTGACGTGGCAACTAATGATCAATGGTAATGTAGAAGTTTACCCTTGTGCACAAGGGTTTTTCATTGTAGTGTTTGATTGCAAGTAGGATAGGGATGCCATTCTACATGAAAGATGGTATTGGGGGAAAAAATTTCTCCTTCTCAAACCATATATTCAAGATTTTAATCCTATCACTAAATCTTTCTCAATGAAGCTTGTTTGGGTCTGTCTCCCAAATCTCCCACTACAATTCTAGTTTGAGGATTGCTTTCAAGTGATTGCGACTCTCAAGGTTTTTTATTGGTTTCTAATTTAGATGCTTCCAACTTCACTCACACAACCTTTTCCCAAATCCTTGTGGACATGGATGTCACAAGGGACCTCCCTACTGAAATCACCTTTAAGATTGTTGATCGCATTTGGACTCAAATTCTAGATTTAGATGCATAATGTGTTTTGAAATTGGGCATATGGCCTTTTCTTGCTCCAAGAACATTAAAAATATAATAAAAAATATTGGTGGTTAGATTCCATTCCTCATCATTATTTGATTAAATCTTCCTCAAAAGTTAAGGAGGCTGAGGCAAACTCAAGGGGCAAGCATTCATTCCCCGAAGGTTCCTCCTCTTAGACCCCAATAGCACCAAATTTTCCTAGGGTAGTAATACCTAGGTTGAAGTCAGATTTGAAGAATGGGGGAAAAGTAAAAGGAACAATGGTGGTTGGCCCCTCCACAATCTATGTGGTTTCAACAACTTCAAAAGTTCTTGCTATGTCTTTGGGTCTGCTAATCGATGTTGGTCTTTTAGGGGGGGAAGAAGCCCCTTGGAGAAGCTGATTCTAACTCACTAGTGTCTCCTCCATCAGAGTCGGAGTGGAGAGAGGTGAAGATGAAAAAATACCCCTTTGGAAAACACCACATGGTGCTTAGATCAACCTTGAAGGGGGTCAATGGTGGTCAAGAAAATAAATCTCTAATGGTGAGTTTCTTTAGGGTCACATCAAGTTAACTTCAATATTGTTTTTGGTTGTTCTGAGGGTTATTTTGATAGCCCATTTTGGGGTTATATTTTTTTTTCACCCCGTGTGGCAAGGGCTATAATGTCCCACCCTCGATATGAGTTTAACTTGTGATTTTTGCTCAATAGTTTTTAGTTTGACATATGAGGATTTTTGTCAAACACTTGCATGCATTTAATTGATTACTCAATGACCATATATTTTCAATGACATATAATAATATTTGCAAGAAATTGACTTCATTGATAATAAGAAAGAATCTCAACTAATGCATCTCAAAGAAACTCAAAGCTTCCCTTATTACATTTATGGGTATACAGGTGACAAAAATTATTTTTTGCATAGTAATAAGATTTAAGTCTAGTGATGGACTGTTACAACTCCATTTACATGGAATTCAAACCATAGACTTGCAACAAAACATGTATATCATATAAATTGTAAACTACAACAATAATAAATACCATTTTGGAAGCTTGGAGCAAATCAACCCTTCTTCCAATGCCATGACCAGTAGGTATGGATGAGCAACAACTTAAGCAAAATATCATGCCTAGAACAAAATACAATGCACAGTAAACACCCAACAACATTAAAATGCCAGTGACAATAGTGAATAAAGGTGGGAAATGGATTTTTGCAGCTGCCTAGGTCATACAACCACACCTAGAAAACAAGAAAAGGTCGTAGCAATAATAGTGATGAGAATAGGGAGGGATTTTCCCCTTATAAATGCTTCTAAACCACCTGCCAATGTCCCACAACCAAGAATTATCAACAAACTAATCCTTAGCTGTAGATTTGGAGGCCACTATGGAAAAAGACGGCGATAACTAACCCTTAAAAACTCACGCATAGATCAAAAATAATAATTGATGTGTTCACACAACTCTATAACCCATGGCTAGCACAAAGGCCCTTTTCAAATCTCACATCTAGCTTGAATGATGCAACAATAACATTCACCAATCCTCACGCCGCAATACAAAGCATCAAAAATTAATGACTTCAATCCTCACACCTAGCAATTGCATTTAATATTTTATATATACAATATGAATGTTTCAAACCCTTGCCTAGTAACTCCACACTTGCAAATACTTTGGTAAATCTTTAGACCTTATGTAAATACCTTGCTTTGTCAATTATGAATAAATCTCAGATTTCTTGGTTAATCCTTCAAACCCTTAAATATGAAACTCTTATAGATTTAATGAAGCACAACCACAACCTCTGAATGAAGTTGTTTGCAAACTGGCTTGGGAGATCTTTCACTCATACACTGAGTTATTCCTCTTGAGGGATTTCATCCTCAATAAGATTGAGATTTTTAGACTCTCCAATCTTCCTACAAACCCTTATCAAAATATTCTTCTTCAAATATGAATGAATGTGAAAAATGAGCTTTCATTGCCCTTTTATATTTCCACACCCAAATTTTATTTGACTTTCATTTCATTTCATTTCATTTTATTTCCCACCATTCATTCTTTTTAATATGGTGCTATACTTTATATTATAAAGTGTACTTTAAAATTCACTTATATCCCCTTTATAATACAATCCCTTTTAATATATTTTAATAATTCATAACGTTAAATTATTTAATTTAACTTTATTATTTTACATTATTAATATTAAATGCATAGGACCAATATTAACCAATATAACTCCAATATATAATTATGTCATCATGCCAAATATAGTAACTTTTCCAGCTGACCATACCATAGAACCTAGTGACTTACTATAAATAGTAAGTATGGTCCACAAGCCTGAATAATCCTCAGAGAGCATTCTAGGAGAACCCATGGTAACACTAAGCTAGAAAACCCATTGACTAAGCTCAAAAGGGTTGATTGAACGAGTCTGCAAACACCCTCAAAGGGCCCTCTAACCACCATGTTAGTCCACGGAGACCATGCAATGGACTAACCTTTGTAAAAGATACTAGCCTAGGAAAAAGGGACATTACAGTCCACCCTCCCCAAGACTACTTATCCCCAAGAAATCCTCACTTAGATACTCAGGCTAGTCTCCTGAATATCAAGATCCTAGATAAACTTATAGAATTTCCAACAACATATCCTCTACATCAGTCAGATAGAGATAAATCCAAGATCAACAACACTATAAACAACTCCCCCAGTGTAAAGAAATCAACCAAACATAGGAATCCCTAGATCCCATAACTAGATTGGAAGTTCAAAAGACTCAACACCTATTGGCTTCCACTGTGCTACTCTGTTATGATCTTTACCATGCTAAGAATGGTGAAGCAACACATCAAGATCCGATCGAACTATCGTGCCAAAACTATCACTGCGTAGATCCCAACACACCAAAACCTCACATCCATTGAACATGAGAAGATGGAAGTAACTCGAAGTGTTAGTGTCACAACACCTCTCCCCAACCTCTAAAAATCTCCAAAGGATGTGATGAGTACCCCACATTTGTACTAGAAAACATGTAGCAACTCCTCTTAGGTTATTGATATAGGATAGATCAACACCCATAAGACTGTAAGGTTGACCTTTGGGCATGCGAATGAGTGTGCCAAGGCCATAGGGTGATAGAGTATCATCCCTATGTCATTATCCCATGATGAGTGAGATGATGCAACTCTCCTTTGAACTTCTAAACAACTATTGTCCTTTGAAAATTATGAATGAGATACTTGTCTCATGGATTAGGATAATTGTCTCTTACCAAAACATGGAGAAAATCTCCATCATTGTGGGCTGATCTAATGATGCTTTTATGCATGCTAAACACACAAATCTCCTATGTCCTCACCTTCCCAAAAGTGTATTCCACATATGGGTATGTGCCTCCATCTGAAATCCCTGAGGCATAGAAGTTGCACTCTCTACCAAGGAGATGTATAAATGATGAAGGATGATCCCTATCCATGTATACAACCATCTGAAAGTAATAAAGTCGAAGAACCAAAAGTTCTAATTCCATCTTCTAAAGATGGAAGAACTCCATCCCATAATGGTTGATAGGAATCCTGAGCCAACCCACACTTACACATCATCATATCATCTTTGTGTGGATTGAACAAGAAGTGATGAACACTCCTCACTATGCAGTTAAGGTGGAATGTTCCTGATTGTTCCAAAGGTAGACCTACATAGTCACTAGGAACCCATGCCTCATCACTCTCATCACCTAAATTAGGATGTGGCTCACTCCTCTGATCTTGAAGGGAAATCTAGGTAGTTTCTCTCCAAGTCCTCTCTGCAAACCCAATAACATAGTCCCTATCTAAAATCAACTAGAGGTTTTTTGATTTCATCCACTCTAGCAGATGCATGATAGTTCATATAATAGCTAGAGAAGTTCCAACTACCACCCCTATTTTCCTTTTCTCCAATTATGCTAACCACAGGAGGTACTCCACATACTTGTGTGTGATATCGAATCGAGTTAAAGTTTGAACAACCTTATCCTCAATAACCTTAAGCTATCCCTTGAGTCCTTGACTCACTAGGCTCATGTCTATCATCTGTCTTAACCAATGCATTACCAAAATGTTGGAAGATGTAGGAGACATGCTCCCACTAGAAGATTCTCTACAATCCTCATGTGAAAAAGACAAGGCAACATGATGATCCAACACATTATTCATACAAGACTTTGCCTCCTCAGTACAAGACTCACTGATATCAATCTCTACCTCACCAATGTAGAGACTGGCGAGCCTATCATAGGTGGATAAATACACCTCATTGCTAGTTTTTCCACATGGTGTATGCATATCTACCACTGACATATATGTATCCTAATCCCTTAATTGGCTCTCCCTCAAAGGTGACTCATGGTCACTATGGTGCAAGTTGTCTGAAAACTCGGGAATGTCAGAATCATTCTTATCCTCAAGCACATACAAACTTGAAACCTCCTTATGCTAGAATATTGTTAAGGTTTCTCCCCCAAACCATGAGTGCCACTACCATATACATGTGTCATAATAGTCGTAGAAAACTGATCTCCTACTATGGATGATTATGATTGAACCGAGCTCAATTCCTCACAAAGTTCATCAATCTAAATCTCTGATTCTTGAAGTGAATTTTGAGTGCTCTTCAAGGAATCCTCAATGAAAATAAGCTCATCAGTAAGCTTATCCACCTCCCTTCCTTTCCCCTTAAGCGCATCATAGTAGATCTCACCAAGCTTGAGTAGGTGATCTCTATATGAGAGTAGTTGTAGGTAGTTTGACTTCATTACCATCAACGCTTCTCTAAGTGCCTAAAACCTTGCAAGAGAAAGTCCTCCTTCAAGGTTATTTTGTATCCCTAGAATCCTCCAACAATACTTTACCATCAACTAAAGAGTGACATAAAATCATCTAATGGTTGCATCAACCTGGTCTTCATCACCTTCAATTGTCCTACCAACTGGTTGGACTCCTACGACCCATCAGCCTTATGTAATTTTTTTTATTTAGGATCAACACCATGCAACACTAAATCAAATTTGTTTCCAAGTTGAATATCATTGTAGACATGGAAAATGTATCGATTGAAATTGTGCATCTAATCCCAACTACTAACATCGTTTCATCTTAAATCATCCTTTGGTCTAATCATTTAATCAAATACCCCTATCTGATTAAATTCATCAATATTCCTCTCTTAATTAAATAAATCAGTTATCTAATTAAGTCATCTTTTCTTGAGGGGGCAATATATTGGCATGTTTTCTCTCACCAGGCAGCAGTGGGACAATTTTGTAAAAGAGGAAATTTTTGGCTTTGATCGAGATCATTTATTCTTTGAACCAACGCAACAAGTGCATTGCTTCAAAGAGGGGCAAAATGTAGACATGGAAAATGTATCGATTGACATTGTGCATCTGATCCCGACTACTAACATCGTTTCATCCTGAATCATCCTTCGGTCTAACCATTTAATCAAATACCCTTATCTGATTAAATTCATCAATATTCCTCTCTTAATTAAATAAATCAGTTATCTAATTAAGTCACCTCTTCTAGATAATTAAATTAACCATTTTGATCTAATTATCCAATTTAATTAAATAGTCAATTTTATTTAATTAAATCTCTAAAGTCTTCCTATTAAATTAAATAAATTAAAACCTTATTTGGTTTAATCTAACATCATCTCTTTTAATTAAATAAATCAAAATCTTTATTTAATTAATCTCTTATCACATTCCTCTCATATTTGATTTAAATAAATCCACAAATCTAAGTCAAATTTGTCACATCATTTAATCCCCTTTATTAAATTAATTAACTTTGATTAATTTAATCTCTTATCATGTCCCATCCTCTAGCTTTTCCCACTTGCACATTAAAATAGATTTAATTGATTTATTAAATCTCTATTTTCCTCAACAAAGCATCTTTTTGGAATATTCTCCAAGTTTGAATTCAAAAATCCAAGTTGGCATGTACATCCAACAAGGCATTTACTCTCTCTTACATGTCCTTTTCCTTGAGCCAAGTGGCATTTAATGCATTCTTTCTTCCCTCTTACATGTCATTTCAACAAAATTCAAAATTCAAAATTCAAAATAGGCATTTATTGGCACAACCCTCAAAACTTGCACATCCTCCATCCACCCATAGATTGACAAGTGGCATCTTGCCATTGGATGAATGTTAGTCCCACATTGCTCAAATTTGGACACTCATACATCAATCTCATCTATAAATAAGAGGCTTCATTCATCATTTGATCATACAAAAATTATGCAAAGTTACCATGCTCAAATATTTAGCCATTTCCATTGAATCATAGCTAGGTTATGCAGGTTTTTCCATTGGAGCACTCATCAATACTCATCAACATACATCAATCTTGCATCATAGGAATTGAGAAATGTCCAATTTTTACATCATATTGGCACCAATTCCCCCATGGGATGATGAGTTGGCTAGTTTAATTAGGATTCAATCTCTATTTTGTTGTTTTCATTGTGTTCTTCATTGCTTTTTTCTTAATTTTAACTTTGTGAATGGATTTCATGGAGAATCCTTGTTCTTGCTTGCATTCTCTAATCTAATGTGTTTGTTCTTATTGTTTTGCAGGTATTGGGATTGGGGTTCACACAATCATCAGCATTAGTGCCATCAATGTCGTCCCCCATGCACAATGGTGAAGATGAAGTTAGGACAATGGTATAGTCAATAGTAGATCCATTTCTAATAGGATCCACGTCATGTGTAGGGACCATTACACCCAAATCCCATGTGCTATAATGTTGCTTGCATTGTCTAGGGAAGATGTGACCACTATTTTCCTCATGAATGGTTCCCTTTGTGAATAGATCATCCTCTGACTCCCAAGTATGTGTTGGAATATGTGCCTCAATCCATACTGACATGGAACTCCTGAAGGGAAAAGTCGCTGTGACATTAATCATGTCTCACTGACTAGTTGTTTTGAATCTTTTGAAATGTTTATGTCGCCGAGACAGAGTTGATGTCTTGCCGACAAGTCTATCGCTGTGACAAGAAGCATTCACTGTGACCTTTTGTCGAAGGAGACCTCTGGCTGACAATATGCTCTTATCGGGTTTTGGGGAGACTCACAACTCGGTATGCAGTCCCAGCGACCGAAGAGAGTCTTACTGATAGAATATGGTCTTTGCGATGACACTAAAGGGTTTCGGTATGAAGTCCCAGCGACAATGGAAGGTCTCGCCAACAAGGATACACTTGGGGTCTTCGCGGTGACTCAAAGACTTCGGTATGAAGTCTTGGAGACCGATGGAGAGTCTCACCGATATTCTTCGGTAAGACATGAGTGCTCGGTGAAAGGTCTTGGTGAAGGTCAAATGTCTTGCCGACTCGGTAAGACATGAGTGCTCTGTATGAGGTCTCGGCGAAAGACAAAATTCTTGCCGACATGGTAAGACTTGGTTGTGCTCAGAGTGAAGTCTTGGCGAAAGACAAATGTCTTGCCGACTATCAGGTGCTTCGGAGTAACATAAGAGATCTCGGTGAAACCTCTTGGTGACAGTTGAATGTCTTAGCGATAGATGGGTGCCAATGGAAATGCTAATGTGTTCGGTGTGAGGTCCTAGTGAAAGACGTTTGTCTCACCGAATGGAAAACTCACGACGGCATGACTTGAAGACTTCGGTATGAGGTCTTGGCGATCTGTGGTAGTCTTGCCTATGGATTTTTTGAGATCGATATGACTTGTGGCATTCGGTATGATTCTTGTCGATGAGAAATATCTTGCCGATAGGAATGCAATGGATGTCGATGGATTTGGTATGACTCATGGCGTTCGCTATATCATCTTGTCAACTGTTGGAACCTATGACGATATCGATAGTGAAGACTTTGCGGCATCGGGGAGACACTGTTAGTGTCTCACCGATATGCCAAAAAAATTTGAATGCCTCTAACCATTTGACCATCCTATGTGGAGCCCCGTGGACCAATCAGAGGAAGCGAATTTCAAATGGATGGCAGTTTGATTTTTGCAACAGCCACAATGCTGGAGCTGAACAGCATGCAAGGAAAAATCAATTGCTTGAAAGGAAATT
The DNA here is from genome assembly GCA_007258455.2 of Sequoia sempervirens. NCBI lineage: Eukaryota > Viridiplantae > Streptophyta > Pinopsida > Cupressales > Cupressaceae > Sequoia > Sequoia sempervirens. The sequence goes on along the minus strand of VDFB02386399.1, from coordinate 14,277 downwards.
GTCTATGATGGATAATGGCGGATAAGGATGAACAGAAGGTAAAAATCAGAACATGATAAGATTTAAAGAAATGATTCTAAGTTGGATGATTCGAATTGTTGAGAGCATTTTCTATAACAAGAAGAACAGTGAATGAAACTATTGTGAACTAATACCAGAGATTTGTATCTCTGATTTGTATGTAATTTTTTTGTTACTGTAATACAAAGAGATTCAGCTTGGTGTGGTGGGTTTTTTCCTAAAAGGGTTTCCCACGTAAATCTGTTGTTCATTGTCTTTGAGTATCTTCTCTATTTTTGTAAATCATTCATGTGTGTCTTAATTGGATTGTAATTTGAAAATTAAAAGTACTATATGCTTACTTCCCTGTGGTTTTGACATTAGGAAAGTTGCTTCCGCACCTCTGCTTTCCTTTCAAGTGGTATCAGAGCCTGTCCAGTTGTGTTATCCTTGTGAGAGGGTTGGGATTTTTGTGTCAATTCTTTTTCAGTGGGATTTTGATAGAGGTCTGATAGTTTAATTACAAATTAAGATGTCAAGCACATCTAGAAAGATGGAAATAGAGAAATTCAATGGTAGCAATTTTGAGTTGTGGAAACTCAAAATTGAAGATTTGTTAGTGGATTGTGATCTGTGGCTTGATGTGTCTGGAACGATGCCTCAAGGCATGATGCAAGAGGATTGGGATCTTGTAGATAGAAAGTATAAGGGGCTAATAAGGCTCTGTTTGGTAGAATATGTTCTTCTGAACATGCATGAAGAAAAGACTGCATCTTCCTTGTGGAAAATACTGGCATCTATTTATCAAGGCAAGTCCTTGGTGAACAAATTGTTCTTGAGGAAGAAGTTGGACTCTTTGAGAATGCAAAAGGGAGGATCTATTGCTGATCACTTGAATGCTTTCAACATGTTGATTGCTCAGCTAACATCTGTTGGTGTGAAAATTGAAGATGAAGATCGCTGCATGCTACTGCTATGTTCATTGCCAGATTCTTGGGATCATCTAGTGATGGCTATTGGGAGTATGAAATCCACTTTCAAGATGGAAGATGTTGTTGCTTCTTTGTTGTCGGAAGAGATGAGAAGAAAATCTTCTGAGATGGAAAAGGAGGCTCTGGCTGTTAGAGGAAGATCAAAGGAGAAGGACAAGAAGAAGGACAAGAAATTCAGATCAAAATCAAAAGGGAGATCAAAGTCTCCTGGCAAGAAGTCCAAGGTGAAGTACTGGAATTGTGGGCAACCTGGTCATGTCTGAAAGGATTGCAAGGAGGAGAAAAAGAAGAAGAATAACTCTTCTGGAAATGATTCTTCTCAGAGTGATACAGATGCCTTCATTGCAGTTTTGGCTATGCAGGCATCTGATGATGTCTGGCTGATTGATTCTTGAGCATCTTTCCACATGACATCTCATAGAGACCGGTTCACAAAGTATGAAAACTATGATGGTGGAAAGGTGTATTTAGCAAGTGATTCATCTTTGGAAATTATTGGCCATGGAAGAGTCAGAATTCAATTCCCTGATGGAAGAGTGAAGGGAATCAATGATGTGATGCATATACCAAGTCTGGCTCAAAATTTACTTTCTGTAAGTAAGCTGAATGATATCGGAGTGCAGGTCACGTTCTCTGGAAATGGCTGCAAGATGACTAGAGGTGCAATGGTACTAGCTAGGGGTGCTTGAATTGGTACCTTGTACAAGCTAGATGCACATGATGTTCAATGCAATAGTGTCTCTACAAAGTCACTAAAAACTACTCATGGAGAAAAGAAGGAAAACATTCTTGATGGTGTAAACTCCATGGAGGTTAAACTTCTAGTAGAGAAGACTATGATCTGGCATCATAGGCTAGGCCACATTGGTGAGAAAGGTTTAAAAACCTTGAAAAATAAAAACCTGGTAGAAGGGCTTGAAGATTGTAACCTTGAGTTCAAATTTTGTGAACATTGCATGTATGGTAAACAACACTGTGTTTCATTTTATTCTAGTCCTCACAAATCTTACGGTTTGCTTGATTATATTCATTCTAATGTGTTTGGTCTAATGAATGTTCCTTCTCTGTCTAAATCAAGATACTATGTGTCATTTATTGATGATTATTCAAGAAGAACATTTGTATATTTTCTAAAAGTAAATCGAAGTGTTCAGTTGGTTTAAGGAATTTAAAAACCTTGTTGAAAATCAACTGGTAGGAAAATAAAATGTTTAAGGGTGACAATGGTGGTGAGTTTTGTTCGATGAATTTGAAAGGTACTGTACAAATCATGGGATTAAAAGACATAAGACTACACCTTACACTCCACAACAAAATGGAGTTGTTGAAAGGTTCAACGGACTGATAATGGAAAGAGCACGAAGTATCTTGGCTTGATCTTGGCTTGGAGGAGAAGTTCTAGGTTGAAGCAATCTCTGACATGTTACTTGGTAAATCATTCTCCTACCTCTACTCTTGTTGAAAAGACACCTTTGGAAGCATGGTCTGAAAGAAGCCCTCTCTGAGACATATTCGTGTCTTTGGCTGTGAGGCATATGCATATGTGTCATTTGAAAAAAGATCTAATTTGGAAAACAAAGTTGTAAAGTGTATTTTTATTGGCTATAGTGCTGGCATAAAAGGATACAAGCTTTGGAATCCTAAGACTGAGAAGGTTTTGTACAACAAAGTGTTATCTTTCATGAGCTGAAGCCTTCTACATTGGATCCCAGTTAGAGAAGAAATCAGAAAATGAAAAGGATGTAGCGAAATTCCTCGACACCAGATAAAGAGGAATTGAAAAATCAAAATGTACCGATACTGAGGAAAGCTCAAGTAGCTCTGAAAGTTCTGAAGAAGATGAAGAACCACCTCAGCCTCAGCATGCGAGGAGGTCAACTCATGAAAGAAAGCAACCTAATAGGTATGGGTTTTCTTTGATAGAGTCTACTTGTGCCTATGCTTTAATTTCTAGCACTGATGAACCTAGGACTGTGAAAGAGGCATTTAAAATGTCTGATTCAAACTCTTAGTTGGAAGCCATGAATAAAGAAATGGCATCATTAGAAAAGAATGATACCTGGAGTTTGGTGCCATTGCCTAAAGGCAGAAAAGTTGTGGGCTGCAAATGGGTATTTAAAAAGAAAATTGGTCTAGAAGGTAGTGTAGAAAAATATAAAGCGAGGCTAGTTGCAAAAGGTTATTCCTAGGTAGAGGGAATTGATTATGGAGAAATATTTTCTCCTGTAACTAAGCTGACATCTATTAGATTTATTTTATCACTTGCAACAGCGTATGACTTAGAGATTGAACAGATGGATGTGAAGACAACATTTCTTCATGGTGATCTTGAAGAAGAAATTTATATGTCCCAGTCGGAGCACTTTGTGGAAAAAGGTAAAGAAAGACTGGTTTGCAAGTTGAAGAAATCTCTATATGGGTTAAAACAGTCTCCTAGAATGTGGTACCAAAAGTTTGACACTTTTGTTTTGTCATTAGGATTTGTAAGATCAAAATCTGATCACTGTGTGTATTACAAAGCTGAAAGTGATCAAGTTCTTATTATTGCTCTCTATGTTGATGATATGGTGTTCATAGGCAATAGTAAGCTAATGATTCTGATCTTAAGTCTCAGTTGTTTACAAAGTTCGAAATGAAATATCTTGGTGCAACAAGGTATATTCTGAGAATGGAAATAACCAAGGACATGAAGAATAGAAAACTTTGGCTTAGTCAGAGTAAGTATATCATGACTATTCTAGAGAGATTTTGTATGACTAACTGCAAGCAGCTAGTTGTTCCAATTACACAGGGAACAAAGCTATCTATTGAAGACTGTCCAAAATATCCTACTGAGATGGAGGACATGACCAGTGTGCAATATGCTAGTGTGGTTGGAAGCCTTATGTATGCAATGGTCTGTATAAGGCCAGACATTGCCCAAGCAGTGGGAGTTCTTAGTCGGTTTATGGCTAATCCTAGAAGGACACATTGGGATGTTGTGAAGAGAGTGTTTAGATATCTAAAGGGCACTTCAGACTATGCTTTGTGTTACCATGGGAACTTGGTTGAATCACAGAGGACTCTCAGTATTCGAGGTTATGTGGACTCTGATTGGGCAAGGGACATTGACAGTAGAAGATCCACCAGTGGATATGTTTTCATGATGAATGGTTGTGCAGTAAGTTGGATGAGCAAGCGGCAAGTTGTAGTCGCTTTGTCCAATATAGAGGAAAAATACATGGCAGCTACACATCCCTGTAAAGAAGTAATTTGGTTAAAACGTTTATGTTCTAACATTGGTTTTGATGCAGGAAAAATTACAATTTACTGTGATAGTCAGAGTGCTATATGTTTGGCGAAAAATCCTACTTTCTATGCCAGGACAAAACATATAGATGTACAGTATCATTTTGTACGGGATATGGTGGAGGATGGGAAGGTCTCTTTGGAGAAAGTGGATACTCTGGAGAATGTTGTAGATGCATTGACGAAGCCTATGAGCACAGACAAATACAGGTGGTGTGCCAGTTTGATGGGCCTCTTGGCCCATGAATTTCAGTAGTTTTATTATGCTCTGGAGTTGTCAGTAAGGTCTTCGTCAAGTGGGAGATTGTTGGAATATGTCCCCAATCCATACTGACATGGAACTCCTAAAGGGAAAAGTCGTTGTGACATTAATCATGTCTCCCCGACTAGTTGTTCTGAATCTTTTGAAATGTTCATGTCGCTGAGATAGAGTTGATGTCTTGCCAACAAGTCTATCACTGTGACAAGAAGCATTCGTTGTGACCTTTTATCGAAGGATACCTCTGGCCGACAGTATGTTCTTATCAGGTTTCGGGGAGACTCACAGCTTGGTATGAAGTCCCAGCGACCGAAGAGAGTCTTACCAATAGCATATGGTCTTCACGGTGACACTAAAGGGTTTCAGTATGAAATCCCAGCGACAATGGAAGGTCTCACCGATAGGGATACACTTGGGGTCTTCGCGGCGACTCAAAGACTTCAGTATGAAGTCTTGGCGACCAATGGAGAGTCTCACCGATAGTCTTCGGTATGACATGAGCGCTCGGTGAAAGGTCTTGGCGAAGGTCAAATGTCTTGCCGACTCGGTAAGACATGAGTGCTTGGTATGAGGTCTCGGCAAAAGACAAAAGTCTTGCTGACTCGGTAAGACTTGGTTATGCTCGGAGTGAAGTCTTGGCGAAAGACGAATGTCTTGCCGACTGTCAACTGCTTCGAAGTAACATAAGAGATCTTGGTGAAACCTCTTGGTGATAGTTGAATGTCTTAGCGATAGATGGGTGTCGATGGAAATGCTAATGTGTTCGGTGTGAGGTCTTGGTGAAAGATGTTGGTCTCACCGAATGGAAAAATCACGACGGCATGACTTGAAGACTTCGGTATGAGGTCTTGGCAATCTGCGGTATGAGTCTTGCGGATGAGAAATCTCTTACCGATAGGAATGCAATGGATGTCGAAGGATTTGGTATGACTCATGGCGTTCGCTATATTGTCTTGCCGACTATTGGAATCTATGAAGATATCGATAGTGAAGACTTTGTGGCATCGGGGAGACACTGTTAGTGTCTCACCGATATGCCAACAAAGTTTGAACGCCTCTGACCATTTGACCATCCTATGTGGAGCCTCATGGACCAATCAGAGGAACCAAATTTCAAATGGATGGCAGTTTGATTTTTGCAACAACTGCAACGCTGGAGCTGAACAACATGCAAGGAAAAATCATTTGCTCGAAAGGAAATTGTCTATGATGGGTAATGGCGGATAAGGATGAACAAAAGGTAAAAATCAGAATGTGATAAGATTTAAAGAATTGATTCTGAGTTGGATGATTCAAATTGTTGAGAGCATTTTCTGTAATAAGAAGAACAATGAACGAAACTACTGTGAACTAATACCAGAGAGTTGTATCTCTGATTTGTATGTAATTTGTTTGTTACTGTAATACAAAGAGATTCAGCTTGGTGTGGTGGGTTTTTTCCCGAAAGGGTTTCCCACGTAAATCTATTGTTCATTGTCTTTGAGTATCTTCTCTGTTTCTATAAATCATTCATGTGTGTCTTAATTGGATTGTAATTTGAAAATTAAAAGTATTGTATGCTTACTTCCATGTGGTTTTGACGTTAGGAAAGTTGCTTCCGCACCTCTGCTTTCCTTTCAGTATGGGCATCATAACTATCACCTGTATCATCATCATTGGAATGAAGTGTAGAACCATCAACCTCAACCAATTTGAAGGCTCCCACATCTCTACTCATAGTATTCCCTTCAGCAGGTGCAAAACCTAGAGGTGCACCACGCTAAAAACCGGTCTCATTGCCTATTGCAACGTCTATCCCATGACTGAAAATTACCCTTGCAAGTGAAGATTTCTCTTCAGATGTGACTACAATAGATGTTTGGTTTTCAAATTTACTTTCCTCATTACTTGTCACTACCCCTTGACCAATGCAATGTTGTTGATCAAGCCCCTCAAAAACACTTGTAATCCGCAACTCATATTGAAGCGATTCATCTACCTTATCCAAATGTTTAGTTTTTGCAACCTTCCTTAAATTTACGCCTTTTTCATGTTAGGGTCCTTCATTAGCATGTACAAATCCTACATCAGCTCAAACATATATTTACTATAGTCATCTCTTACCATTGCTTCTAACAATTGTTGAAAAGAAGCACAAAGATAGATATACAGGTGCTAGTCACCAACATGCAAAAGATGTGAACCAAAGTTGAATTTTTTATAATTCACCCAACAAGATGGAAAGATAACTTGTGCTATGATACCACTATAGTGTCCCACTCCAATATGAGTTTAACTTGCAATTTTCACTTGATATTTTTTAGTTTGACATATGAGGCTTTTTATCAAACACTTGCATACATTTAACTGATTTTCAATGACTAGATATTTTTAATGACATATAATAATATTGGTAAGAAATAAAATTCATTCATAATAGGAAAGAAGCTCAATTAATGCATCTCAAGGAAACTCAAAGCTTCCCTTATTACATTTCTGGGTATACAAGTGACAACAATCCTTTTTTGCATAGTAATAAGATTTTAGTCTAATGATGGACTATTACAACTTCATTTACATGACATTCAACCCATAGACTTGCAGTAAAATAAGTATAACACAAAACTTGTAAACTACAACAACAATAAATACTAGTTTGGAAGCTCAAAGAAAATTGACCCTTCTTCCAATTGCCACAACCAGTAGGTATGGATGAGCACCAACTTCCTTAAGTAGAAGATCACACCCATAACAACATACTTGATGCATAGTAAACACCCAACAACATTCAAATGATAGTGATAACAGTAAATAAAGGTGGGAAATGGATGCTTGTAGCTGCCTAGGTCATACAATCACACCCAAAAAATAGGAAAAGGTTGCAACAATAATAGTGATGTGAATAGGGAGTGATTTGCCCCTTATAAATACTTCTAAATCACCTTCCAATTTCCCACAACCAAGAATGATTAGCAAACTAATCCTTAGTTGCAAATTTGGAGGCCACAATGGGAAAAGAAGGCCACAACTGACCCTTGAAAGCTCACACACAAATAAGAAATAACAATTGATGTGTTCACACAACTCTATAACCCACAACTAGCACAAAGGCCCTTTTCAAATCTCACACCTAGCTTGAATGATGCAACAATAACATTCACCTTGATCCTTACACCCTAGTACAAAGCATAAAAAATTAATGATTTCAATCCTCACACCTAGCAATTGCATTTAATATTTAATATATGCAATATGAATGCTTCAAACCCTTGCCTAGAAACTCCACGCCTACAAATACTTTGGTAAATATTTGGACCTTCTGTAAATACCTTGCTTTTTCAATGATGAATAAATCTCAGATTTCCTGATTAATCCTTCAAACCCTTAAATATGAAACTGCTACAAATTCAATGAAGTACAAGCACAACCTCTTAATGAAGTTGTCTGCAAGCTGGCTTGGGAGATATTTCACTCCTACACTAAGTTGCTCCTCTTGAGGGATTTCGTCCTCAAAAAGCTTGAGATTTTTAGACTCTTCAATCTTCTGCAAACCCTTATCAAAATATTTTCTTCAAATATGAATGAATGTTCAAAATGAGCTTTCATTGCCCTTTTATATTTCCACGCCCAATTTATATTTTCATTTCATTTCATTTAATTTACTTTTGTTTCTCACCATTCATTCTTTTTAATATGGCACTATACTTTATATTATAAAGTGTACTTTAAAATTCACTTATATCCCCTTTATAATAAAGTCCCTTAAACTAATATATTTTAATAACGCATAAAGTTAAATTATTTAATTTATCTTTATTATTTGACATTATTAATATTAAATGCATAGGACCAATATTAACCAATATAAATCTAGGATATAATCATGTCATCATGCCAAATATAGTAACTCCACCAGTTGACCATACTAGAGATCCCAGTGACTTACTATAAATATTATAGTCCACAAGCTTGAATAAGCCTCTGAGGGCACATTGTGAGAACCATTGGTAACACTAAGTTGGGAAACCCACCGACTGAGCTCAAAAGGGTTGACTAAATGAGTCCACAAACACCCTCAAAGGGCCCCCTATGTTGCAAGGTGTGTTCCCTTTGTCTCCTTGTTTTGTGCAATGCAACACTTGGGTTCGTGACATGGCTTAACTGCCTCTTGTGGATTCATTAACTTTGGAAGTTGTATCAGGCATTAACTAGTTGATCTTTTGGTGTAATGACAATCGCCTTTGCAACAATTGGTATCAGAGCTTGGGTCACAAGTTTGAATCCATCGCTTGCACTGGGCGGGTTGTTGTTGCAAGGTGACATGTTTCCTTGGTCTCCTTGTGTTGTCCAGTGCAGTACTTAGGTTCATGACATGGATTGACCTCCATTTGTGGATTCATTAACTCTAGCAGTTGTATCGGGCATTAATAGGTTGATCTTTTGGTGCAACAACAACCATCTTTGCAACACCCTAACCACTTGTTAGTCCACAAGGACCAAGTGATGGACTAACCTCTGCAAAAGACACTGGCCTAGGAAAAGGGGACTTTACAAGCATGCTTTGTTGTACTCACCTTTACTTTAATAAAATTTCTCTTATGTATCAAAAAAATATAACGTAAATTTTTTCCTTCATTTCAATTCTAAGTTATCGTTAGAAAATAAAGGTTTACATTTTGTAATAAATTTATCATAGTGATGTAGTGTTAATATTAAAATGCTTAGTTTTAGTTTTTGGGAATTAGTTTATTGTAGGGTAGTTTGGGGAAGTTGCATGGGAATACAATCTTTTATAAGCATTTGTATAATACATTACAAAATTCTAATATATTGATATTTTTTTATATTTTTGGTGTTCACTATCCAACAATGACTTATGCAATCATTCTTTAACATGGTATTAGAGCCCAAGTTAGTAGTGCTAAGCAAATCTAGGATCATTGAATACCAATAGTGTGGCTCAAGGGGAGTGTTAGAAAATAAGCCTTACCTAAACCAAAGATGGGTCAATCCCCAAGAAGTCCAATCACTCAATGGTAGAATACCACAATAGTAATAGGATGTCCTAGGTTTGAATCCTAACTAATCCTCATTTTTCATCTAGCATGATCATGTATTTATTCTAGTGTTCAAGTAATAGTAAAGAATGCAATATAATTCAATGTTAAATTTTGTATATAAGTTAAATATTTGTATAGGACTATTTTTTGGGGAAATGATTAACACGAAGAAGTTTTAAGATATTTAACTTTCCCATAAAAATGAAGCATGAAGGCCATAAGGAATAAAAGAAACATAAATCAGGGAGACAAAAGTAGTTAAGATTTCTTAAGGTCAAGGGAATTCAAAATACTTAAAAGGAAATACATTTTGATATACATTGGAAAAATAAGGAATTGAGTTAGAAGAAATACAAAATTTTAATATTTTTTATGTAATTAGTAAATATTTTTAGTAACACTTTGTAAATGGGTGTATTATTGGTTGAAATTAACACCGTGAAATGAAGTTCTATTTGGTTCAAAACATTCAAATATATTATTTTCATAAATATGTGGTTACTATTGGTAAATAATATGTTTTGTTGTATTTTTTGTAATGTAAATCTTAAGACGAAATATTAGAAAATAAAGATTTACATTTGATAATAAAATAATCATAATGACTTAGTGTTGGTATTAAAATATTTGGTTAATTCATATCACTTAATGGAAGTTAATTTCTAATAAGATAATTTTAAGATGTTACATGAAAATATATTATTTTATAAATATTTACACAATTGTAAGACTCTAAAATATCGATAATATATTTACATTTTAATATTCACTATACAATAATAACTTCATTTTATCATATTTACGCCAAGAGGCGTAACCTACAATGGGAGTATGGTGCTTATAGGAGACTAGCACAATCCGTGAAAGAAAAACAAAAAGCAACAGATATTTAACAATATTTATTTATTTAAAAAAGTAAAAAAGTAGCACAAGAATTATTTAAAAAAATCCATGGCCATAGTCTTATCTTTATAAAAAACAAAAAAATAACATAAATTTATTTAAAAAACAAAAAGCATGAAATATTTATTTAAAAAAATCCACCATGTTCTTATACATAATATTATCCAAATTGTTAAGTTTCTACTTTAATTTAATAAATCATTTTTAGATAGTTCTCTTCAATTGAGAATTTGATTAATAATATTTATTTATTTTAAAATATCAAAAAGCAAAAGACATATTAGAAATATTTATTTAAAAAATGATGTATCTCCACATATATTTTAAAATGTACAATCATATTTCAAAAATTATTTAATTTGCTCCATTTATTATATTTTCAAGTTATTCCAAATATGAAAAAGAAAAGCAATTTTCCAACTTATTCCATTATAGTTTATGTATTAAACGCGTCCTTTTGTACTGCAATAATTTTATTGTACTATGATTTCAAGAGAATCACATGAGAGAAATGAACCCACATTATGTTAAAAGTCAGATGCTTTGGTGGCCACTGAATAAGAATAATTAGATGAGATTAGTAGCAATTCCATCTCACTTTATGCAAAGCTAAAATGTTCACTCTTAATTAATCACATGGAACTGCTTAAATGTTCCATAGGTGGAATTTGTGAGGCGTAAAGAGGATTCCAAATTCAATAATTGAGATACTTATTAAGAAACGCAATTAACTATAAATTAGTTTGAAGAAATTAAATAAAGAAATATGATTGTGTTATAAATAGTAATAAATAAAAGGATATTGTTTATCTTTGTAATTAAATAATATGATCATTTGTTAAAACTAATGAGATCTACATGTCTTAGTCTATAAATGCTCTAGATAGTTGTATATATGGATTATAATTAAATAGTCAATTTATGCCTAGACTTATGGACCCATTTTCGGTCCCCCATCTTTGTACACTTACCATTTGAATTTGTGAATATTTTTCTATAATATAATTTGATATTTTGAATAAGGGGAGGAAATATATAGGAATACCTTGGAGAAAGGATTTGAGAATCTATAACTTTCCTTCTTGACTTAGGAGTTCTCCTTTCCATCCTGCTAGGTTTCTTTGAATATTTCAAGGACACTATTCCAAAAGGTAGGAAGGACATTCTTGACTATTAAAGGAAGCCCTAGGTGTGGCAGGAAGATAAGCACAAGTACAACCCAAAATATATGTGTGTTATCTTATGTTGAATATTGGAACTCTAGCATTGGAAAAAGAATGACACTTTGAATAATTGATATGTTACCTAGAAGTAGTATCATAGTCATCTAATATGTGTTTCTAGAGTTTAGATTCTAATAGAGGCCATACCAAAAATGATAGCTTCACCCAACAATTATTATATTTCAAAAGGAGGAAAGGATGAAAGAAATTTTATACCCTTAAGCATACCAGATCCCATTGTACTCATGATATTTCTACCAATGACTTATGCAACAAGGATGAAAAGATATAGGGGTAAAGGGTTACCCCATCTAAGTCCTCTACCACTATTAATAAATCCTCTTGAGATAACATTGACCAATATTGAAAATATAGGAGTAGTAACACATTCTTTAATTTGACCCATAACTTTTTCTTGGAACCCAAATTTGTTAAGCACTTTGAAGAGAAAACCCCAAGAAACCTTATTGTATGCTTCAGAGATGTCAAGTTTAAATACCATGCCTTGTTTATGACTCTATTCCATGGAGCATATGAATTCATGAGTAGCGATAGCTACATCCAATATTTTTCTTCTTAGCACAAACCCTTTTGAGATTTAGATATCACCTTGTCTAGTAGAGGTTGAAGTCTAGATACCAGTATTTTAGAATACACTTTGTATATTGTATTATAAAGGCTGATTGTTCTAAAATGAGATATAGATTCCAACTTCATTATTTTGGGAATAAGAAAAATAAAGGTGTTATAACTTGTTTCAAAATATTCCCAATTCAAAAAATGCATGGACAAGATTAAGAACATCCCTCCCCAAAATTTCCTAGAAATCTTGAAAAGGAATGGGGGGAAACCATTTGGTATAGGAGCCTTGAAGGCCCCTAAAGAGAAAAAATCCATTCTAACTTTCTTTTTATTAATAGACATGGATGAATGAAGGTTATCATCTAGTGTTAGGATTGAAGGGATACTATCCAACATTTTATCAACAAGAATAGAAGGAAATTAAGGTTGTCTGGACTCAAAACTTGGAAAAAAGTAGAAGCCTTCTAACCCAAATCCTCATCATTACTAATCTCCAACCAATTTTCATCCCTAAGATTAGTAATGGTATTCCTCTCTCTACGATAGAGCACTGCTTGATGAAAAATAAAGTACTTGTGTACCCCTTCTTTAGCCATTGGACCCTAGATTTTTGTTTCCAAAAAAATCCTCTTTTTGCATAATATCCTTCCACTCTTCAGAGATAGATTTTTCCTTAAGAAGGGTAGCCTCATGTGTTCTTCCTTTAACCATAAAATTTTGTACCTCCATTAGGTTGTCAACAATTTATTTCTTTTTTCTCAAACATGTTTCCAAAGGATTACTTGTTTTGATCTTTAACCTTATTCTTAATATTAAGAAATTTCTAAGCCACTTTAAACATAGCAGATCCTTGGACCTAAATATTTGGCTAAACTATAGAAATATAATCTCTAAAATTTGGATGGAAATTCCATAGAATTTCACTTCTAAAGGGATGAGGGCCTTTGTCAGATCGACCAACCAAGCTGAGCAATAGGGGGTTATGGTTAGAACCAACTCTATGGAGAGTAAAGAGTTTGAATTTTTCAATAATGTCCCAATTAGAAGAGATGAGATATATCAAATCTAACCTATATTATATGTTCCCCTATGTGCCTATTTATCCAAGTGAAAGGTTTTCCATTGAGATCCACATCCATAAAATTTGCAGCATGTAAAAACTTAGCGAAGTCCACCATACTATTAGAATAGTCCATAATACCCCCATTTTTTCAAGGGGAAAAATAAAGTATTGAAATATCCCACAACCATCCAAGTGGCTTTTTAAAATTTATTGATTAAAGGGGCATTAACCTCCCATACCTCCTTTTTTAATCTAAAGTTAAGTGCATAAATGTTTGAAAGGATCCATTTCATACTAGAAGTAAATATCACCTCAAAACTATGTCTTGAAAAGTTGATACATTTTTCACTCAAGCTTCTTTGATTTCACATAGTGACAATACCTGACAATACCACCTAAGGCACCATTGGCCTCACTAATACAAAACTTGACATTAGGTGAAATTTTCAAGCAATATTTTTGAAACTTGTTTTAGACATTTTAACTTCTTAAAGCAATAAAATAACAATTATCTTATCAATAATATATATTTTTATCAAAAAACTACTTATGACTCGAACTATCAAGTTCTTTTATATTCCAAGATAAGATTCTTATTAATGAGTTTTCTTAAAGAAAACCTCTTAAGATTTTCTACCTCCCATTAACAATCTCCTTGACTATCTCTCTATTCCTAGCTTCTTTGTATTAGGGTCTTTTGATTTTACCCTCAACACCCACATCTATTGATTTCCTACATAGGGATTTATTAGATGCTTTTCCTTTTTAACCCAGGGTTACCCAATCTCGTTGCTCAATAGCAATATTGATATGGCTAACACTCCCTTCAAAAAACTTAGGAGCCTCTTGAGACCCATTATCTGGCCCTTAAAAAGTCTTTATTTTCACAAGGTTAATGGATCTTTCCACATTAGTAACATCTTTAATA